>CM019221.1:30467857-30486983 GCA_009741485.1 Malurus cyaneus samueli
CTGGCCCCGCCCGCGGCCACATCGCGCTGGTTTGCCCCCATTGTTCCGACCGCCCCGGCCAAGGTAGGGGCGGCCGGAGACACGGCGGCGCCGGGCAGCCAGCTGAGCGAATGTGGCAGCCCTACAGGTGAATAAAAGTCAGGGTGGATGGAAGCGCAGTGCCCCCGAGGATGGGTGAGGAAGCCGGGCCCCAGTTTGAGGAGCCCACGGGGCGGGGGGCTCCTCCGTTCAACTCATGTTCTGCCATGTTTTTTATGTCGTTTCCCGCCCGCGCCGCAGAATCCGGTGGGGGCGCAGGGCGGCCACCTCCAGGCAACAGCCCACACCCCCCCCCCAAGCACAGCGGCGCCTTATCGTGCCGCTGTCCTGGTCGCCCCTCGGCCGCCTGGGCCTTCCGCCGCGTCAGAGGGCGCAGCAACGGTTGCGGTGGGGGTGAGGGGCAGTGCGGCCAGCACGGCGGGAGGCAACGAGTTTACTGTTGTTTGTGCGGCGGGTCCTCTCCAACTTCCATTTCGGTTCCGAGGGAGTTTTGTTGGTGGTTTGGAGGCGGGCTCACGGTTGTGAGGTGATGGCTACTCCGTGTCTGATGCCGGCCAACGATAGACGGACCGTTGAGTGAGCGTCAAGGGCTTGTTGGGCACCTTGCACTTGTCCCACTGAACCCTCCTGCCGTCTGTGTGGTTTTTGTTTTTTTTAATTTTTTTTCCTTTGTTGTTTCTTTTGTGTTGTGGAACTTTGGGTTTCTTCTCTGCATGAATTTCGTTCTCGGCAATCTGCTAGTTTGTCCCTTCTCCTCCTTCAGGTGAGCTTCCCCAGCTCTCGAGCTCTCCCCTTTCTCCTGTCTCCTCTCTCAGGTGAGCATCCCAGCTCTGAGCTTCCCTGTCCTCTCTCTCAGGTGAGCATGTCCCCTCTAAGCGTGTGTGTCTTACCCCTCATCCTCCCGAGTTGAGCTATCCCTCAGTCTCTGCAGGCTCTTGTTCCCGTTCCTTCTCAGGTTGGTCTATCCCCGTCTAGTTGACGCCGTGTTTCTGCCCTCTCTCGTGCAGATGTGGAGCATTCTCCTGACTCTGAGGGTACACTCGTGGTCCCTTCATCCTCTCACGGTGAGGCAATCGCTCCACACTCTTGAGCGTGTCCTGTTCCCCTCTACCTCTCAGACGTGAGCATTTTTTTTCCCCCAGGGCCTTTTTACTTTTTTGAAGGAGATAGATTTTGTATTGAGAAATCGTGTTTTTGTTTTCTTTCCATGGAGAAGCTGGGGATGCTCACCTGGGAGGAGAGGGACAGAGCTCAGAGCTGGGGATGCTCACCTGAGAGGAGAGGGACAGAGCTCAGAGCTGGGGATGCTCACCTGAGAGGAGAGGGACAGAGCTCAGAGCTGGGGATGCTCACCTGAGAGGGAGGGACAGGGAGAGCTCAGAGCTGGGGATGCTCACCTGGAGAGGAGAGGGACGAGAGCTCAGAGCTGGGGATGCTCACCTGAGAGGAGAGGGGACAGGAGAGCTCAGAGTGGGATGCTCACCTGAGAGGAGAGGACAGGAGAGCTCAGAGCTGGGGATGCTCACCTGAGAGGAGAGGGACAGAGCTCAGAGCTGGGGATGCTCACCTGAGAGGAGAGGGACAGGGAGAGCTCAGAGCTGGGGATGCTCACCTGAGAGGAGAGGGGACAGAGCTCAGAGCTGGGGATGCTCACCTGAGAGGAGAGGGACAGGGAGAGCTCAGAGCTGGGGATGCTCACCTGAGAGGAGAGGGGACAGAGCTCAGAGCTGGGGATGCTCACCTGAGAGGAGAGGGGACAGAGCTCAGAGCTGGGGATGCTCACCTGAGAGGAGAGGGACAGGGAGAGCTCAGAGCTGGGGATGCTCACCTGAGAGGAGAGGGACAGGGAGAGCTCAGAGCTGGGGATGCTCACCTGAGAGGAGAGGGACAGGGAGAGCTCAGAGCTGGGGATGCTCACCTGAGAGGAGAGGGGACAGAGCTCAGAGCTGGGGATGCTCACCTGAGAGGAGAGGGACAGGAGAGCTCAGAGTGGGATGTCACCTGAGAGGAGAGGGACAGGGAAGCTCAGAGCTGGGGATGCTCACCTGAGAGGAGAGGGACAGGGAGAGTCAGATGGGAGTCGAAGAGGGGAGAGCTCAGAGCTGGGGATGCTCACCTGAGAGGAGAGGGACGAAGCTCAGAGCTGGGGATGCACCTGAGAGGAGAGGGGACAGAGCTCAGAGCTGGGGATGCTCACCTGAGAGGAGAGGGACAGGGAGAGCTCAGAGCTGGGGATGCTCACCTGAGAGGAGAGGGGACAGAGCTCAGAGCTGGGGATGCTCACCTGAGAGGAGAGGGGACAGGGAGAGATCAGAGCTGGGGATGCTCACCTGAGAGGAGAGGAACAGGGAGAGCTCAGAGCTGGGGATGCTCACCTGAGAGGAGAGGGACAGGGAGAGATCAGAGCCTCTGCCAGGGCCTGAAGGAACTCAGGAAAATGAGGGAGAGCGACTTTTTAAATTGGCAGATAGTGAGAGGACAAGGGGAAATCATTTTAAACTAAAGAGGAGATATTTAGATTGGAGATTAGGGACAAATTCTCCCCTGGAGGGTGGGCAGCCCTGGCACAGCTGTGGCTGCCCCTGGATCCCTGGCAGTGCCCAAGGCCAGGCTGGACATTGGGGACATTGGGGACATTGGGGACAGTGGGAGGTGACCCTGCCTGTGCCATAGAGTGGATGAGCTTTAAAGTCCATCCCAACCCAAACCAGTTTGTGATTCTATGAGCTGTAGGGAAGTAAAATCGATCACCTCTCAAGGTTTTTTGGGAAAAACACTCAACTGTTTGTGGATTAGGTTACACTGTCCAGGAGATGGCACCATACATTCAGGATTTTTTAAAAAAACAAACCCAACCGCAGCCACAGTAAAATCTTCAGAAACTATGGAGGAAATGGTTGCAGAAGTCCAATTTATTATCCTTACAATGTTGCACACAAGTTTCTATTTGTGATATAATCACCAGATTTTGATAACTATTACTTCTGGTGTAAATCTTTGTAAGTAAGTCTTTGACAAATGACTGCTGAGAAGAAAGAGGAGCTCAGTTAAAGACTCCAGTGGAGTGTTCAATGAGTGGCAGAAAGTCTCTGTTTCTGGCTGTAGCATGTTTTTTTGGGCCTGACACACACAAGAGCAAGACAGTGGTGTGGGGCTGGTTTGTTCTACAGGAACGTGAGTGCCTGCAACCCAGGCTTTACACTAAAAGTGATTTTTAGTAGGATTAGTAGGATTGGATCCAAGTTACCTGATGGCAAATGCACCTGAGATATGTTTGGGGTTTTGCTTTTGGAGGGCTTTTTCCCTTGTTTGTTTGTTTGTTTGTTTTTAAGTGTTTGGGTTTTTTCTTTGCTCTTTGAGCCACAGAGGATCTCCCCCTGGTTTTCATGCTGAGGATGGTGCTCTGTGCTGCGATTCCTCTGGGCTTTGGCTCAGCCCAGGGCTCATCCTGGCCCCAGCCTGGAGGGACCCTGCACCCACTGAGGTCTGACCTTGTAGCTTTTGTGACAAAACCCAGCTTTGCATTCTCCAGGTGTGCTCCCTGAACAGTGATGCTGATGCAGGAAGGCAGCAATGATTATTTTGTACTGCTCCTGGCAGTGGTTTCAATATTCTTATTTTCTGCTCATTCCCAGCACTTCCCCTTTTCAATATTGCACTTTTTTCCTTTAATACATTGCTTTTGTTTCTGTTGCACTTATTTGTTATAAATACATTATTGTCTATTGGTTGCACAAATGTCTTTTGGGAATATTTTCTTCAAAGACAGGGAAGGGGAAGAAGAGAGGTTTTTTTTTCTGCTTTTGGGACTGACCAGTGCTTCAGGTCCACCAGGGAGGCAATTGCTGCCCTTTTTTGCCATCTGCACAGGGAGGAGCATGGAGCAATCCTCCTGGGGTGTGGGGTGATGTTTGCAGTGCTCCCCAGCTCCGTTCTCCCAAACACACAATGGGTACAGGTGAGGAGATGTAATCCTGGTGCTGCTGTGTCTCCCTGGCTATTTCACTCCTTTGGTGACTCCCTGGCTGTTTCAGTCCTTTGGTGTCTCCCTGGCTGCTGCAATCCTTTGGTGTCTCCCTGGCTGTTTCAGTCCTTTGGTGGCTCCTCTGGCTGCTGCACTCATTTCGTGTCTCCTCTGACCCTGGAGCCCTGTGCTGTGTCCTCTGTGGGACACAAAACCTGGGGCTCCCTGAGCTCTTCCTGAGCAATTTCTCCAGTGCATCAGACACAAACAATCTTTCTTTCCGTGTGTCTCATCCTAGTTATGTTTTTTTTCCCCTCTAACCCATTTTTGTTAAAGCTGTTGCCGTGGGCAGTTGTGACAGTGTTCTCCCATCGTTACTATATAGAGAAGATCTGCTATAATTATTGTTTAAACTGAGATTTTCTTAATTGAACATGTGAAAGCATACATTGACCCAATGTGCTGGTTTTGGGCCAGGCTGAAATTCTCTGTCTGTGTCATCCTGCTGTCAGGGCAGGCTCAGGGGAGCCACGAGCCATAGTGCTGTGCATTTCAAACTTTGCTGAATTTCCCATTTGTTTGAAAAACAATTAATCTTCATTCTTATGTAATGAACAGAAGAGATGGGCCAGGTCTGTGTCGGTGGGCAGACATGCAGGAACATTTCCACAGCATCTAGTTTTCCCTTTAAAATAAGAAAAAAGTAGAAAGAATTACAAATAATTCTCTCTTTTTCCATCCCTGCCTTTAATAAAAGTCCAATGAAGCTGTTGGGAATGAGTGAGTAACTGTTAGATGTATAATTAAACCTCCTCGTGTAATCTGGGGCGTCACAAGATCCAATGAACCACGAGCTTTCCCTTCTGGATGTATGACCTTATGAAAGCTCTCAATATTTTTTACCAAGAAATACAGAAATTTGTGAGTTTTTTGAAGAATGGGGAAGTTGTAGACTACAAAGCTGCCTAATATTAGCTCTGAAAGAAAAAAAGCAAAGTCTGCAAAGGGCTGCTGTTGGTTGTAGGGACACCCAGGAGCCGGTGGGGACTGGTGGGTGTGGAACAATTTCAGTGTTGTGTTGCTGTTCTGAGAACTTTGTTTAAAGGTCAACACCGAGATTTATTTCTATAATGGTTTCTGCTCAGTAAAAAGATGAAGAATGTTATCAATTACATTTTAGATGCAAAAAGTAGGTGCTTGATTTTTTGTCTTTATCACATCCTGAAAGGAAGAAGAAAAAGACGTGAGGAGCCTTTGGCAGTCAGAGAAAAAAGTGAGACTCCTGGAAGACTTTTTAATATGGTTTTAAAGATATTCCAGACACTGCAAAAGCACAAAGCACCTTCGAAAGTGCAGAGAAAAAAATAAATATTTTTAAAGGATTTTAGCGTATTTAACATAACACTTGTTGATTTATAAGAGTGTATATAAGAGTCTAATTTTTACAATCATTAAAAGACCATGGTTATCATTAAAAGGCTATTATCAGAAATGAAATGCTAAAAAACAGATGATATATGTTGAACAGGACCATACATATTTCATAGAACATATTATACTGCAAAATAAGTTGTCATGTAGCCATGGCAATGCCTTTTAAGTTCCCCTTTTTGATGCCTTAATGCACTGCTCTGCATGTTTTAGTGTCAGGCTCTGAACATGCCCAGCACTCAAATCTCCTGCTGAGAGTGAATATAAAGTGGTAATTATGTCCCTAACTGGTCACATGCATGGATAAATGGCCTGTGCCTGCCTCCTCTTGATGGTGTTTGTTCTGAATAGGACAACTTTTTATTTCTAAAAATAAAGGAGGGTATTCTGGAATATATTTATGCATTTAAAGTTTATCCTATTTTATAGATAACCACTTCTTCTCTCATATTATGTCTGTCTACTTTTATTTGGAGTGTTTTCTTTGGTTTCTGTGTCAAAGAGCTGATGGGTACACCATGGCTGAGATTAAAATGACCAGGTTTGTGCTGGAGAGCAGTTTCTACATCTCAGATCTCACAAAAGCAGAAGATATGCACACATGGTGGGTGCAGAGCTCCTATTGATGCTCTCATTACATCCCTGGGCCAGGAGCTGGTGCAGATGTGCAGGGGCCATGGCAATCTCCCACTGCAGCGTTTCACTGCAGCTTTTCACCGATTTCACTCCAAATCACCAATGTGCAGGCTTTGCTATGGTGTGAATTCCTGTGACAGACTCTCCTCATCACACCGGTGTTTGTTGCTGTCTGGGTGTTCCCCTGTGCCCCTGGCAGGGGCTGCTGGTGGGGTTTGGGGCTGCAGGTGCTGGGGAAGGTGTAGGAGTGAGGAGTCAGCATTCCCAGAGGAATGCAAGGAGCTGTCACCCAAATCCACCTTGGGAAAAAACCCAGGTGTCCAGCCCAGGAGAGAGCTCAGAAAGCAAACCTTGGGAGAAGAGATGCACGGACTGGGCTGCATCAAATAGGCCAGATTCTTATTTCTTCCTTGATATTTCAACATAAAGCATCATGATCTTCATTTTCTCACGGGTGTGATGTGCTGTCCTGTGAAAGGCTGAGAGAATTGGGATTGTTCAGCCTGAAGAGGAGAAGCTTTGGGGTGACCTGATGAGGCCTTCCAGTACCCAAAGGGAGTTAACAAAAAAGTTAACAAAAAAGACAGAGACAAGGGCCTGGAGTGACAGGACAGGGAGAAAAGGCTTCACACAAACAGACAGTGGGTGTAGATTTGATATTAGGAAAGGATTCCTCTCCATAATGGTGGTGAGACACCAGCACAAGCTGCCAAGAGAAGCTGTGGCTGCCCTTCCCTGGAAGGGTTTAAGGCCAGGTTGGACAGGGCTTGGAGCAATCTGGGACAGTGGAAAGTGTCCCTGCCCGTGGCAGGAGGCAAAACTGGATGAGCTTTAAGGTCCCTTTCAACCCAAACCAGTCTGTGATTCTATAATCCTGTGTTTGTTTGGCTTTTAAACAGGTGGTGTAGGAGAATATGCCAGGTTGTGCCCTCGCTCTTCAGGGAGACATGAATGAACACGGATTTGTGTGCTCACCTTGGCTGTGGGTTTGTGGTGTGTGTGGTGGGTGACAGTGATCACAGTGTCTGTGTGCTCCCTGCACAGCCCATCCTCCATCTGTCACCAGGTGCTCACACAGCCTGGAGGGTGACACTGCAGTCACTCAGAAATCACCCTGATGTGCCAGAGGGTGACATCCTTGTCATCTTGACACAGTGGTGACATTGGCATCTCATTATCTCGTAGTCAATTTAACATCACCAGTCACATCCTGTAGATCACACATTGTGCCACCTTGATGAACCGAATCTCCCGGGGCTGTTCAATGAGTCTGGATCACCAACAATTGAGGTGATCAGGGGAGCATTGGATGGATTCCATCAGCGTGGCAGTGCCGAGCTGTGTCTGCAATGCTGCTGTGCTGCCCGAGGCCTGGCTACACAGGGATGCAGTGATGGGAAGGAAAGGAAAGGAAAGGAAAGGAAAGGAAAGGAAAGGAAAGGAAAGGAAAGGAAAGGAAAGGAAAGGAAAGGAAAGGCAAACCAGACAGGAATGTGTAGAGTGACACAGGAAAGGTTTAACAAGGACCCAGGGAGATGGGTAAAGGAAAGGAATGATTGTAATCCAGGGGACAGATGGTGTAACAGGGAGCCAGGAAAATGTGTAACAGACAGGAATGGTGTAACAGGACCCGGAATGGATACACAGGACCAGGAAGTGTGTAAAAGGACCCAGGAATGGTGTTAACACAGGACCAGAATGGTGTAACACAGGACCAGGAATGGTGTAGACAGGACCCAGGAATGGTGTAAACAGGACCCAGGAATGTGTGTACCAGGACCCAGGAATGGTGTAACAGACAGAGGAAGCGACCAGGAACTGGTGTAACAGGACCAGGATGTGGTGTAACAGGACCAGGAATGGTGTAACACAGGACCAGGAATGGTGTAACAGGATCCCAGGAATGGTGTAACACAGGACCCAGGAATGGTGTAAACAGGACCAGATGTACAGGACCAGAATGGGTAACAGGACCAGGAATGAGTAGACAGGCCCAGGAATGTTGTAACAGGACCAGGATGGTGTAACAGGCACAGGAATGGTGTAAAGGACCCAGGAATGGTGTACGGACAGGAATGGTAAGCGACAGAGCAGGATGGGAACAGGAAACAGGGATATGGGAACAAGGACCCCAGGAGAATGGTGTACAGACCCAGGAATGGTGTAACAGGACCCAGGAATGGTGTAACAGGACCCAGGAATGGTGTAACAGGACCCAGGAATGGTGTAACACAGGACCAGGAATGGTGTAACAGGACCCAGGAATGGTGTAACACAGGACCAGGAATGGTGTAACAGGACCCAGGAATGGTGTAACAGGACTCAGGAATGGTGTTACAGGACCATTCCTTCATTTCTGCCTGCAGAACATGGCAGCAGCCCTGAGAGCCGTGAGGAGCACGGCAGAACCCGGCTTTGCTGGGAGGATGAGCCCATCATTAGCACAGTGCAATTAGACCTGACCCGACTTAAATTGGATCAGCTCCTTCCTGTCCTTAGGGCCTCCTAATTCCTCATTAGCCCTGGCTGCAGTCACAGCATTTTCTGTGAGTTGGTGAAACAGCCTGGAGAAGCAGGGACAGGGTGATCCCTGCTGTATCACTGCAGACTGATGGTTTCATCCCGACACGGAGACATCCCCACGGCTGGCCAAGGAACCGGAGAAAGCAGAGTAATAAATTCCACAGACATTGCAACCTGAGCAGAGAGAGGATCGCTGTCAAATGAAATCCCCAAATTCTGCTCCTCTGAGAGGCGCTGGTTTCTCCCAAGGGGTGAATGTTATGGAGTCACCCTGAGCTCCTCTGGAACGCATCCACCACAGCTCCTCTGGAACGTTCACTCTGCTCTCTCTCACACACCACAGCTCCTCTGGAACGTTCTCTCTCTCACACACCACAGCTCTCTGGTAATGAGCACTTCTGAACAACAACTGCTGCCGCTTCTGCCATTCCAGCCACCGGCGTGTTTTCTGCTATTTAATTAGGTAACAGTCAACATATTTCACAAATAATGTCTCTCCCTCAAGAACCATTTGTTGGAGGTGTCTAGTTTTCTGTTTCTCAATTACCCCTTTTTTCAGAAAGCATTTCTGGTTTTGATTGTTCCTCAGTTGTTATTAATTCCTTCCTGGCTGTTTTATCCAGAAATGAGAACTATAAATTCATATCTCTGGATGTAATCACACCTTTATTGCAGCCCATCAGAGAACACACAACAAAACACAAATGCAGCTTCACATCTCAGTATTATTCAAATGAGTTCTGATTTTACTTTTTTTAATGGCTGACCTGGTTTGGGGGTAGTTTTATGCACGTTTATTGTAAACACACCTAAATATTACCTTCATGCTTAGCATTTGAGCTCACTTAAGGTAATTCACAATTTAATTTTAATGGCATGCATGGTTGATAATGAGTTGCATTGGGCACCCAGAGCAATTCTCCCCATGTTATCAGTCACTGCTGAGCTCTTCACAAGGGAAATCTTATTGTTTTTCACAGAGACAGAAATGGTCATACAATGGTCATACATGTTTGGTCATGCAATTAAATTTAATAGTGTGACCAAACACCAGAGTCATAATCTTTATATGACAGTTAATGTTTTCACTACTTACTAATTCACTTATTACATTACTTTTTGAAAAGTGAAGTGTTGAACAAATAAGTAGATCTTTCTCTTCTACATGTGTAAAGAAATAATGTGATTGAATAAGTCGACTGAAAAATTTGATTTTATATGAATAGTTCTACTAACTCCTGGTGGCATCTCTGTGTCTCATTAAATGGATGTCCCTTCCAAATTTAGGAAGAAGTTTCCATGCATTTTGTGTGGTTTGTGTTTCAGCTGAGCCCACGGTTCCTTGCTGGGCAGAGGCAGCTGCTGTAGCACATCCTTGCTCAGAGCATCCTTAGGGAGGGGCAGCTCTGATCCATGGAGCTGATTTGGGGTGTGCTCTGATCTGGCAGGATTCCTGACCCATAATTCCATGGGAGCTGTTGCTGTGCTCTGTACCTGAATATATATTTTTTGATAACAGTCCTGAATATATTTATTTGATAACAGTGCTCAGCACATGCACCTGCACCGTAAACCTGCATTACTCAACAACGTGGTGTAAAAGGAACCCTGAAAACCACAAATCTGAACACCCAAAGGCTGCTCCCCCGGCATCACAACATTCCTGTAAATCACTGGTGCTGAAATGCAGGACTTTACAACACTGTTACTGCAGACACGGGCATTTATTGGGGTCTGAGGGGCTGGAAACGGGATCTGTGCACATTAAATCCCAGTGATTTATTTTAATGCATTTTGTAAGTAAATTCCTGACAGATGGATGGAGCAGCAGAAGGGTGACACCAGGGAGTCAGCAGGTGGACAGAGAAGCCAAGAACGGACTGGCACTGATCAGATTATCCACTCCAAACACCTCAGGACAGCACAATCTGCCCACACAACAGAGACTGGAGCTGTGCAGAGATTCACCAGGAGCAGGAGGAGCCCTCCCCAGACCCACTGCTGCACAGAGAGCCCGAGATCCCATCCCATGGACACAGAGCTCCTCCATGGCTCACAGAGATCCCATCCCATGGACACAGAGCTCCCATCCCATGGGCACAGAGATCCTCTCCCTGGGGTGCACAGAGATCCCATCCCATGGGCACAGAGATCCCATCCCATGGCACAGAGATCCCATCCCAGGAGCACAGAGATCCCATCCCAGGGCACAGAGATCCCATCCCAGGACACAGAGATCCCATCCCAGGACACAGAGATCCCATCCCATGGACACAGAGTCCTTCCTGGGGCTGCACAGATCCCATCCCTGGAATCGCTCCATGGCACAGAGATCCCATCCCATGGGCACAGAGATCCCATCCCATGGACACAGAGATCCTTCCTGGAGGACCCTGGGCTTAACAAGATCCCATCCCATGGGACACAGAGAATTCCATCCCATGGACACAGAGATCCCATCCCATGGGCACAGAGATCCCATCCCATGGACACAGAGATCCTTCCTGGGGCTGCACAGAGGAGATCCCATCCCATGGGCACAGAGATCCCATCCCATGGCACAGAGATCCCATCCCATGGACACAGAGATCCCATCCCAATGGACACAGAGATCTCCATCCCAATGGACACAGAGATCCCATCCCAAGGACACAGAGATCCCATCCCAAGGACACAGAGCATCCACACGAGATCCCAGCATGGACACAGAGATCCCATCCCAATGGACACAGAGATCCCATCCCATGGACACAGAGATCCCATCCCATGGACACAGAGATCCTTCCTGGGGCTGACAGCACCCTGAAGAGAGTCCCCAGATCCCATCCCATGGGACACAGAGATCCCATCCCAGGACACAGAGATCCCATGCCTGGACACAGAGATCCCACCTCCAACACATCATCAGGACAACAGAGATCCTTCCTGGGGCTGCACAGAGATCCCAATCCCATGAGACACAGAGATCCCATCCCATGGACACAGAGATCCTTCCATGGGGCTGCACAGAGAGCCCGAGATCCCATCCCATGGGCACAGAGATCCCATCCCATGGGCACAGAGATCCCATCCCATGGACACAGAGATCCCATCCCATGGACACAGAGATCCCATCCCATGGACACAGAGATCCCATCCCATGGACACAGAGATCCTTCCTGGGGCTGCACAGAGATCCCATCCCATGGCACAGAGATCCCATCCCAGGACACAGAGATCCCATCCCAGGACACAGAGATCCCATCCCATGGACACAGAGTCCTTCCTGGGGCTGCACAGAGATCCCATCCCATGGACACAGAGATCCCATCCCATGGACACAGAGATCCCATCCCATGGACACAGAGATCCCATCCATGGACACAGAGATCCCATGCCATGGACACAGAGATCCCATCCCATGGACACAGAGATCCTTCCTGGGGCTGCACAGAGATCCCATCCCATGGACACAGAGATCCCATCCCATGGACACAGAGATCCCATCCAGGACACAGAGATCCCATCCCAGGACACAGGATCCATCCCATGGACACACAGAGATCCATCCCATGGAAACAATCCTTCCTGGGGCTGGCACAGAGATCCCATCCCATGGACACAGAGATCCCATCCCATGGACACAGAGATCCCATCCCATGGACACAGAGATCCCATCCCATGGACACAGAGATCCTTCCTGGGCTGCACAGAGACCATCCTGACCAGATCCAATGGACACGAGATCCTCCATGGACACAGAGATCCCATCCCATGGACACAGAGATCCTTCCTGGGGCTGCACAGAGAGCGGATCCTCCCATGGCAAGAGATCCTCCTGGGCACAGAGTCCATCCGATGAGAGTCCATCCATGGACCATGAGCTCATCCCATGGAAACAGAGATCCCATCCATGTTGCATGACACGAGCACTCCCCAATGGACACAGAGATCCTTCCTGGGGCTGCACAGAGATCCCATCCATGGATCACAGAGATCCCATCCATGGACACAGAGATCCCATCCCATGGACACAGAGATCCTTCCTGGGGCTGCACAGAGATCCCATCCCATGGACACAGAGATCCCATCCCATGGACACAGAGATCCCATCCCATGGACACAGAGATCCCATCCCATGGACACACACACACACACACACACTCATGGTTTGAGGGCTCTCCATCGCCATTGGGAACTCCTGAACACTCCTTCCAGAGCCACTCCAAACAAAATGACCAGGCTGCCATTCAGCTGTAACCAAACTGAGACACACAGGAGCAAACCCCGTGCACACACAACTGCAATTTGGTGTAACTTTTACACAATAACTAAAGCCCGGCTCCCAAGATTCACTATTCTGTATCAGCAATAATGACTAAAGCTATTGAAAGTCATTAAAGAACTTGCTAATCAGTCTCTTAATTGAGGCTATCTGTTTCCCTTTACACAGAGACAAATTAGGCAGGTTAAAGCAGCTCCCAGCAAACATCTGTTGAAGCAATCTCAAAATTAATGCCAAATAAGACTGAGTTCCCCCTGTGGTTGATTTTTCTCCCAGCTGTACCTACAAACATGCTGTCATCACTTGTCATTCAAAACAACTTTGCAGCACATTCCCATCCCTCCCAACGCAGAATCACGAATGTTTAGCTTGGAAAACCCTCGACCATCAAGTCCCATTCCAGCAGTGCCAAGGTCAGCACTGACCCCATCCCCACCAACATCAACACACGTTTTAATCCCTCCAGGGATGGGAATCCACCATGCCTGGGCAGCACTGACCCCATCCCCACCAACATCAACCGAGCTTTTTTAAATCCTTCCAGGGATGGGAAATCCACCATGCCTGGGCAGCACTGACCCCATCCCCACCACATCCACACAGCTTTTAAATCCCTCCAGGGATGGGGAATCCACCATGCCTGGGCAGCACTGACCCCATCCCCACCAACATCAACACAGCTTTTAAATCCCTCCAGGGATGGGGAATCCAGCCCTGCCAAGGTCAGCACTGACCCCATCCCCACCCACATCCCCACAGCTTTAAATCCCTCCCAGGATGGGATCCACCATGCCTGGGCAGCACTGACCCCATCCCCACCCACATCCACACAGCTTAATCCCTCCAGGGATGGACTCCACCATGCCAAGGTCAGCAGCCATGCTCCTCCCCTCCAGGGGCTCCTTCCCTCTGCAGCCCAGCGCTGCCCACTGTGTGCTGCCCGTAACTCCTCAGATGGGTTTGCAAACCAGACAGCTGCCCAGCTTAAACAGAAGTTGATGATTTATGTTAATATCAGAATTAAACACATTTCCAGGAAAAGTCAGCCTTAAGAAAATCCCAGTGGGCACCGACTGCACCTTTAGGAGCCCATCACCTTTTATATCGTGTCTGTCAGTGGATTTTTTTCTCCTTTGCAACCAGAAAGCTGCTCTAGGAAACTAATGCCTGAATTGTCTGTTCTCCCACTCCATCAGTGCCAAGATCCCAAACAAGAGCCATCAGAAAACATTCAACCGAGTATGCTCAAGACATGGAAGGACGCAGCAGACATGATGTGTCTGTATCCACTACTTTTGATGGCTAAAAAAAGTTAATTAGAACTTCTGAAAAATGAGACATCCAATTTTTCAAATATGATTCATCCTGCATCTGCACAAGTCTCCTGAGGGTCATGTTCACAGTAAATTATTCTCTCTAATGTCAGACTGAAGTGATCAGCAGTGACACCATGGCCACAGTGGTGGCAGCAGCAGTGGCCACGCTGCAGAGGCATGGGGGTGATGCTGATGATATTGAGTCTGACAACACCAAAAATTAGCTTAAAATTAAAATTAAAATAGCTCAAATGCACCAAATGCAACTGAGGCTCGTTCAGCCCCTGGCCATGTCTCTGCCCCAAGCTCTGATCCTTCATCCTTCCATCTGGAGCAGATGGGGATCAAACCAGTGCCCTGAAACCCTGCAGAGCATTGCTGGAAAGTGCTGGAATGGCACAAATCCCCATTGGTGCTGCTGGTGGGGCTGCAGGGATGTCCTGGCACTGCAGGGAGGACAGGAACAGGGGGTACCTTGGGCTGAGAGTGCCCACTGGACAGCACTGACCACTCTGCCCTGCCCTGAAACCCTGCAGAGCATTGCTGGAAAGTGCTGGAATGGCACAAATCCCCATTGGTGCTGCTGGTGGAGCTGCAGGGATGTCCTGGCACTGCAGGGAGGACAGGAACAGGGGGTACCTTGGGCTGAGAGTCCCCACTGGACAGCACTGACCACTCTGCCCTGCCCTGAAACCCTGCAGAGCATTGCTGGAAAGTGCTGGAGATCAGATAAAATCCCCATTGGTGCTGCTGGTGGAGCTGCAGGGATGTCCTGGCACTGCAGGGAGGACGGGATCAGGGGGTACCTTGGGCTGAGAGTCCCCACTGGACAGCACTGACCACACTGCCCTGCCCGTGCTCAGCCACAGAGAGACAGCCCTGATCCTGCTGAATTAAACATGATTTTATTGAGTTGCCTTCAAGCACTGGGTTCTGCAGCTGCAGGTCCTGAGCTGCGTTCAGCTGGGAGATTTCAGCATCACAACCTGCACTGGGAGTGGGTAAATGGAATATAGTGAATAAACCCTGCAGCCTCTGCCTTGGAGAGCACTGCTCTCTCTCATGGAGCTCTAAGTCATTCCTGAACACATCCTGCAAGTGAATTTGTCTGCTGCTACTTGCAAGCAAGTCAGATAATAGTCCATATTTTTCTTGGCAAGATGAACTTCACAACTGGGTTCAAGCAAATATACTCTGGGATTTATACCCTCGTTTCATATGCCATCAAAATTCCACAATGTTTGACCAAATTTTTCTTTTTTGGCAAGCACTCTTACCAGGAAATTCATTAGCCAAGATTTGTAAAATTGGAGTTAAAAATCAATATTAGCACAGGCAGAGCAAATTAATTTGCTGATGAATGCAGGGATTGCTGGTATTTTCTTCAGCCCCTGTTGTCCGTGGCAATACACAGGATGTGGCAAGGGTTGAGTCACAAAGCTTTTAGTGTCACTCACAAACCAGGCTGGACCCATGGCCAGGCTGGAATTCATTAACCACAGGGAAGCATTCTGCTGAAGAATCCAACATTAACCCTCATTAAAAAATGTGACAGTTAAAAATAAGACATGTGGCCTTTTTCCTTCTGCATTTGCAGTTTGGTGGCAGGCTGGGCCACTTGTCCCCGTTGCCATTGCTCCCTCAGGCAGTGGCAGTGGCTCCCCTGGCACTCTCATGGTCTGTGTGGCTGTAGGAGTGGGAGCTCTTCACTCTTTGTAGGAGTAGAGGTGGACAAAAGCTGAGCAAACACAACCCCTCCCTGAGCTAACGTGCTCATCCTCAACATCCTCAGCAAAAACCGCTCTAAATGAACCAGAGTTGTGAATCTGCAGTTCACTGAGACTTCACTGCGTTTGTGTGGGACACTCTTATTCAAAAGTAAAATTCCCATTTGCCTTAAACTTAATTCTCTTTAAAAAATGTGTTATAGCAAATTGGTATCTTTCAGCCTTCTTAGGATTTGCTGTCACTCAGAGCTGTGGGATGGTGGAATCGAGTGCTGCAGTCACACTCTGCTGTGGCTTCTCTTGGATTCACTCAGAGCAAACCCCAGAGCTCCTGAAACAGCCTGAAAAAGGGCTGAGGCACAGAATACCCACATTACCTCTGCCCAGGAAAACTTTGCTTCAATAGATCTGTGTTAACTGCTGATTTGGAGATTTCCCCTCAGTCCCACCCAGATGGGGATCAGCACCCCAAGGCTGCTTGGCTTTTAAGAGGAAACAAATAAACATACGGATCAGCATTTTGCAAACTGCAGAGAAGCTCAGCAATTTACATTTTACTATTGTAAACCCCTCCCAGCCATGCACTTTCCCACTGCATTCACAGTACTCATGCCTGATGAAAGGGGCAGATTTAAATCCTGTAGATGAGGATGGACACACGATTTGTAGTGCCAGGACGTCACATCACACCTGGGCAGCACTGGGCACCGTCTCAGGAGGAAAATCCACACTGTGGAATGGTCCCAGCTTAAAAACCAGTTAAAATCCTTGAGGCTGAGTGAGCCGAGCCCTTCTGAGTGTGCAGGGCTCCAGCTGGAGCAGCACAGGGGAGCAGGCAGAGCCAAGCCCTCCTTCCAAACAGGGTCCAAAGCCAGGCTGGAGGGGCTGAGAGAGCCCCGGGTGATGGAAAGGGGCCCTGCCTGGCAGGTGAATGAGTAATGCTTCTTTAATGTCCTTCCAACCCAACCAGTCTGTTTATCATTCTGCAGAAGACAGGGACACCCCAGCAGTTCTGATTTTATCATTGTGCAGAGCAGGACACCCAAACCAGTCTGATTTTATCATTCTGCAGAGCAGGGACACCCAAACCAGTCTGATTTTATCATTCTGCAGAGCAGGGACACCCAAACCAGTCTGTGATTTTCTCATTCTGCAGAGCAGGGACACCCCAGCAGTTGTGCCAGCAGCCCTCCAAGGGTGACCAAGCACTCGGTGCCACATCAGGAGCATTCCCCACTCCTGAGAGAATGGTGAACACACACCCACAGAGCCCCAGAGCAGCTCTGCCAACCCCCAGCACCCTCCTCCTGTAATTACAAAACAAACTATGCAACAAAATAAACGAGCTTGGTAATTTGTTATTGTTCTGCTGCTCCAGCAGCATGCTGAGGGTTGTAAATTGGGTGCTGCATTAAAAATGACAGAATCACTGCGAATCCTGCACAGAGAGAAGGATTTCACTGCGGTGTTTGTGCAGCTCAGCATTTTCACACAGCAGCAGCACAGAAGGAAACAGCGACACAGAAACACTGAGAGGACACAGCGTTGGTTAATAATGCACAGAAACAGAAATAGAGGGGAATCATGACACGGGTGCTGTGTGTGCTGGAGCTGGGTCCTGTAAGGGCAGGAGGATGGGGTGAGGGGCACCAGGATTGTGGGCAGGAGAGCAGCAGAATCCAGGAGAGAGGGAGCCACATCCCCACAGGGACCATCCTGAGCTCTGCTGCTCTCAGAGGAGCAGCCTGGACCATCCTCAAACAGACACATCACCTCTGAGAATGCACTCTCACTCTGGACCAGGGGCATGAGCAGCCCAGGAACAGCCCCAAACAGCCACAAACAGCCCAGAAACAGCCCACAAACCGCCCCCAAACAGCCACAAACAGCCCAGAAACAGCCCAGGAACAGTCAGAGTGAGCAGAGCCATCCCTGTGCACTCTGGGGCGCAGAGCACCGTGTGGCAGGACAGCAGAACAGACAGAACAGAAACCCCGAGGCGGGAGGTGTTGATGCAGAGAAATGCAGCGAAGAACAGAACAGACGCACAGGACAAACCCCGGCAGGTCGGGAGGTGTTTGGATTGCAGAGAAACGCAGCGGAACACAGAACAGAACACAGGACAAACCCGGCAGGTCGGGAGGTGTTTGGATGCAGAGAAACGCAGCAGAACACAGAACAGAACACAGGACAAACCCGGCAGGTCGGGAGGTGTTTGGATTGCAGAGAAATCAGCAGAACACAGAACGAGGAACACAGGACAAACCCCGGCAGGTCGGGA
Source organism: Malurus cyaneus samueli (assembly GCA_009741485.1). Taxonomy (NCBI): domain Eukaryota; kingdom Metazoa; phylum Chordata; class Aves; order Passeriformes; family Maluridae; genus Malurus; species Malurus cyaneus. The sequence continues at coordinate 30,486,039 of CM019221.1, forward strand.
GGTGTTTGGATGCAGAGAAACAGCAGAACAGCCCCATGAGCCTGGAAAGCAGAACGAGGGTTTGTCTGTGTGGATGGAAATTGGGTGGTCTGTGTGGAACACACCGAGAGCAGCTCAGACGTGCTTGTTTATGGAGTTTACACTTCCCAAAGGGCTTTTCTGGGGTGATCCCACACTCCAAGGCAGGATTACCCCCCTCCCTCCCTCTGTTCCACCAGCACACAGCTCTGTGTGTGTTATTGAACTCCTCTGTCACTCTCTCTGGTACCAGCAATCTGTGCTGAGAGGACAACCTGCCGATTACTCAATTTCCATGGGCATTATTAACGTGCCACGTTCAGCACACACACATCAGCAGCCCACGGAAAACCCTGCTTGCTTTAGACTCACACATTATGCAAAGCAAAGAAATTATTACAAAGAGGGCTTCCCCCATTTGTTAGCAGGTTCAATTACTGGGCTCTTAACCTGGTTTAACGTTCATCTCCTTCTTGCTCCACATGAAAGCTTTATTGCCAGCACTACAATCAAATAAATAAAGGTAAAGGCTGAGAGTGCTGAAGCATTTTGGCTTCAGGGCTGAAGTACGGGAGCACAGCAAGAGTTTCTGAATGGAAGGAAAACAGCGTGCACTGTGCTGTGGGTGGGGACACCTCCGACGCTATTGAGGGGAGGAAATAACCCCTGAGTTTAATGAAAGGTGAACATTTTGGTTTAGCTCTTCTGATGGCAGCACAACACAGTGAGGCTCACGCACACACACACACACACACACACACATGATTGCTCATGTGTGTCACATCAGTCACAGGTCAGGAATCAGTCACGGGTCAGGAATCAGTCACAGGTCAGGAATCTGTCACAGGTCAGGAATCAGTCACAGGTCAGGAATCAGTCACAGGTCAGGAATCTGTCACGGGTCAGGAATCAGTCACAGGTCAGGAA
>CM019221.1:30523639-30553153 GCA_009741485.1 Malurus cyaneus samueli
AGCTCCAGCAGAGCCTGGAAGCGCTGGACACATCCCAAATACCGGGAATGAGAGCTCCAGCAGAGCCTGGAAGCGCTGGACACATCCCAAATACCGGGAATGGGGGCTCCAGCAGAGCCTGGAAGGCTGGCACATCCCAAATACGGGAATGAGAGCTCCAGCAGAGCCTGGAAGGGCTGGCACATCCCAAACACCGGGAATGAGGATCCCAAATCCGGGAATGGGGGCTCCAGCAGAGCCTGGAAGGGCTGGGCACATCCCAAATATCGGGAATGAGAGCTCCAGCAGAGCCTGGAAGGGCTGGGCACATCCCAAATACCGGGAATGAGGATCCCAAATATCGGGAATGAGAGCTCCAGCAGAGCCTGGAAGGGCTGGGCACATCCCAAATACCGGGAATGGGGCTCCAGCAGAGCCTGGAAGGGCTGGGAACATCCCAAACACGAGCAATTGAAGGGTCCAGCAGCCCCGGGCACGGTTGGGCTCTCCCCAAATCCAGCAATGGGGGCTCCAGCAGCCCTTGGCACGGTTGGGCTCTCCCCAAATCCATCAATTGAAGGTTCCAGCAGCCCCGGGCAGTTCTGTTCTCTCCCCAAACCCAGCAATGCGGACAGCGACCCCGCAAATCCGCAGAGCCCGCAGCAGCCGCGCACACGCCGTGCCGGGGTTTATCACTGCCGAGAGGCTGCCCGTTAATTTTTATGGAAATGACTCTGTAAATGGCAGCTTATTGAGATATTTATTGGCGGTAATTATTCAAATGAAGGAAGAAAGCCAATAAATTTGTTTCTTCGGGAAATTAGCGCTGATTTACAGCATGAATAAATACAAACACGCTGTGTTTTCCTGCGCTCAGCAATGCCACAGAAACAATCGTGTCCCTCCGGACAGCTCGGCCCTGCCACCAGCACGGCTGCTCCAGGAGGGACCCGGGGCTCACAGGGACATTCCTGGAGGAACTCACACCAAGGTGATAAAGAGCATTGGGAGGATCTGAACTCCTTCCTTTTGCAGGCACTTAAAGAGCTCAGAGGAAATTAAAGCACATTATAGGTGTATGAATTATAAAGAAGGAAGTACTAATAGATCTTTCCTTTATTATTTTCCACAGCGACTTTAATTCCTCTCCAAAAGTCTTAGCGTGATCCCAGTAAACCACAGAGGAGAGTTTGTAAGGAGCACCAAAGGGCGGCCAGAACACTCAGAAAGCAAACCCAGCCTGGCACTGGCTCTGCTGCCCTTGGGGGGACAGACGGATGGACAGACAGCGACAGAGGACACGAGCGCGACAGCAGGGACAAGAGGTATGAACCAGAGGGGGACGCAGGGAACAGCATGGAACAGCGGCAGACAGACAGAGGGCATGGAACAGGAGGGAATGGCACAGACGGGACAGAGGGGCATGAACGGGGTGGGACAGAAGACGCTGAGGGAGGGACAAGACAAGACAGGACAAGGGGACAAGAGGGAATGGACGGAGGGGAACAAGACAAGGGAGGGATGGGACAGAGGGACAGGAGATGGACAGGGGACAGACGCGGGACAGCAGGGGACAGAGGGATGGGACAGGACAGAGGGGGGGCACAAGCATGGGGGGGTACCAGGGAACCAGGACAGGAACAGGGGAAACCCAAGAGGGGCATGGGGCCCTTTCACTTTTGGGGGACTGCCTTTCAAACCGGGCGCTCCTTCCCCCTGGAAAAACCCCCCAAGCACCACACAACACATCCTCACACACTCGAACCTCTTCCTCTCACCCACGACTCTCTCTTTTCTCATTCCCGGTATTTGGGATGTGTCCAGCCCCGTCCGTGTCCCCGGCACAGCCTCTGCGGGACAGGACCGAGCCAGGGCTTGGGGACAGCGGCTCTGGGTGCCCGGGACCCAGCGGGACAGAGACCCCAGCGAGGATATGGGCGAGGAAACGACCCCAACCAAAAAACTCTGCCATGAGAGCAAAACCGGCACTTGGGTGACCTTCGCTTTTTCTATTTGCTCCTGGAAATGTTTAGTTACTTTTCCTGTTTGAAGTGTTTGTTATTTTCGCTTTTGGTTGTTTTTGCATTTTAAAATGTCTAGTTATTTCCATTTTTTCAAATGTTTGGTTATTTTTCGGTTATGTTACTTTTTGAAGTGTCGGATCTACAGAAAGCAGCGCGGGTCTCTTCTGTTAGTTTAACAAACAGATCACAAGAGGATATTTCCTCACTTTCTGCGCAATCGCCACCAAACCGCTTTTCAATGCCCCGAAGAAAGCCCGTTCCTTTGTTTTGCCTGGGGGAAAGATCTCTATCTTTACCTCTCGGTGCTCCCAGGAAGGCATTTCCATATCAAGAGGATGTTAGAGATGCTCCTGCACTTCCAGGCCATACCAAGTGACAGAAGAAAATAGGAAAAAAGCATCAGAGCATCAGCTGGTGTGTGGCACCGTCACATCCCAATTCTATTGCATTTATGGTGTGATTTTAACTGACTTTTCAGATTAAAGGTAACTCCACACTGGAGGACCACGGGTTTAGTGTAGCATCGGCCCAGGCTTCTGCATTCTCCAATTTCTGTTGGTTTGAACATTCCTCCACTCCATCTCCTCCCTCTCTGCTCTTCACCATTTCCTTACCAAACCCTTCCCCTGCTTCCCTGTCTGTCCGTCTGTCTGTCTGTCCGTCTGTCCGTCTGTCTGTCTGTCCGTCTGTCCGTCTGTCTGTCTGTCCGTCTGTCTGTCATGCAGATGTGCATCCCCATCTGTCCTGCTGGCACAAAGAAACAATTGTAGGTTTCAAATGCAAATATTAATGTAGTTTTCAAAGGAAAATGCTATTTTCACCAGCTGGCACAGGAAATGAACCTGGTCAGAGCAGCAAGGAACACATTCCAGTATTTTCTTGGAAAGCAGCAATTTGCCAGGCCGGGGATGAGCCGGGGGCAGCGGTCACTGTTTGAATTCAAACAATCGGTGAGCACAGCCAAACCCAGCCCTTAGTGTTTGGAATGTGCAGAGAATCCCCAGGATGAAACACAGTGAATTACTACAACCCAGACTGTTTTGACTGTGTGAAAAGAAGCTGGTGAATGCACACAGAAATGTCTGTTGAGATGAACTGAGATAAGAAACTACAAACGGATGTAAAATTAAAATGAAGGAGCTTCGAGTGGTACATGTTGGTCCAAGGTGAACCCCATCGCATCACCCTGGGGAAAATGCTGCTTTTAAGCTCTAAAAGTTTTGTTTGGGCCCTAAAGGGGACACCAGCACCCCTGAGATCCACACTGGTGCCAGGAAAATTCCCTCTGGCTGGGAGAAAACCTCGTGTCCCTGATTGTGGATTTAGCCAGGGCTGTCAGAACGTCCAGCTTTGGCAAACAGCACAGAACTCCTGTACTGCAGCAGCTGAGCTAAGGTTGAAGATGTATTAAATCTTGACATTTTAAAGGACTAAAACAAATAAAAAGTTACTCACTGTTTCAGCACAGGCTGAGCAGAGCTGGCCCTGCTCCTGAAACCCAGGAACCTGAGTACGAGGGAAGCTGTTACAGGAAAATCAATTGGGAAATAAACCTAAAAGTCAAACTAAGCAGCAAAATATTTGATCTGTTTGAAAATGAGCCCGCTGTGTCATCTGTTTCTGCACGAGGAGGTTGATTATAACTGACACCACAGCACCTTACAGCCCCAAATCTCAGCTCCCAGGCCCTTTCTGTCCTGGTGGCACTGAACTGTGTCACCACACTTTTGGGACAGCACCAGGTGAGAGCTCTCCTTGTCCTCCCTGCAGTGGATCCAGGCAGGAGATGTGATGTTGTGGTTCTCTCCTCTCCTCATCCTTTCCTGCAGTGTTTCCTCCTCAGCGGGGCTGAAAGAGGGACTCTCACTTGAGTGTGGTTTAGCTCATTATAGAAATAAAGAATTGCATGAAAAAAGGATTACATGCTATGGAATCCCAGCAGAATTCCTGATAAAGTCTGTGTTTGTATTAGATTTTTCTTTTTTTCTCGCATCTTTAGATTGTGACAGATGCACCTAACAAAGAAAATGGAGGATCATGTACTGCATCTCTCTCTGCTTGTATTTTAATAAGGTTTTGAATGCCATTAAGCCCAAACCTTTCAAATCTCGAGCTGCAGCAGAGGCTGCGATCAGCTGCTTTTGAAATCCTAAATCTGCAAAGTGCAGCTGGGGAAGCAGCATTAGAAATGGGAAAATATTTTGCCTGTAGGACTAATTATGCTTTTGCAAACTTTATCAAAAGTGCTGCTGCTTATTCACACAAGGAGGGGTGATGAATGGTATCGGGCTCTGACTCTGCACACAAACACCATTTACCAGGGAATGGGACAATTGAGGGCTTGCCATGAATTTTGGCTGTTCCAAACTCTCTGCCAGGACAACTGAGAATTAGAGACACCATAAACGTGAAAGATCCTGGAATCCCATTCACCAAATTCCCTGATTCCTACACAGTGTGCTCAGGTTTGGCTCCTTGCACAAATAACCCTGCAAACGGGGGATATCCATGAATGGATAAAACGGGAGGATATCCATGAATGGATAACCCTGAACGGGAGGATATCCATGAATGGATAACCCTGCAAACGGGGGGATATCCATGCACTGATAACCCTGCAAACGGGATGCTGCTGCCACAAGGTTATCTAAAGAATGAGAATCCAAAGTGCAAATTTCAAAAGTTCCCTCTTCTCCAGCCTTTTTAGGGGAACCCCCTCCAAACATATTCGTTTGACACATGTACAGTTTTTCTCAGGTGTGAGGAGAAGTTCAGTGCCTCTCTCAGCAGGATCCTGCAGGAAGGTAAAATACTGGAATTGTTCAAACTGCTGAGTCAAGGCAGAGCAACACGAGGAGAATGTGACAGATGAGCACAGCAATCCCTGCGAAGAACACTCACATTTGGAGCTATTTTTCGTGCCTAATAAAGATGAAGATGTAAAAAATCCTTTTTCTGTTTCCTCGTCTGCGTCCCTGATCTCACTGCAATCAACCAGCAGCGGGGGGTCCAGATCCTGTTTGAATAGGAATAATCTCAGATTTATGGATGTTCTTGTAATTTACTTAGGACTTTTGTGGGTGAGAGTTCTCTTCTTGCCTTCTTGATCCCACCCTGTCCTTTTTACACTGAGACAGTTATTTCCCATGGATAAAGCACCCTGGGTGTGCGATTCCTGGGTTGTTCCTGAACACAGGATTGTTGTTAAATCCTGTGAGAAGCTCCCCCAGCCCAATTGTGGGGCAGCCATGGGGTCCACAGTGGGATGGCACAGGGAGCAGTTTGTGGGTGCTCAGTGACACCCACAGGGTGTGGGGACAGGGACAGAATCACCATTCCACCCCAGATGGGACCCGAGATGCCAGCTCAGCTGTAGGATCTGTCCTGCTTCCGGAGGATCCTGTGCAGGCTGCTGGGTCAAATGCCAGCTCAGTAGGATCTGTCTGCCTGCCCCAAGGGTCCCTGTGCCAGGCTGCTGGGTCCCCAAATGCCAGCTCAGCTGTAGGATCTGTGTCTGTCCTGCCCCAAGGGTCCCTGTGCCCAGGCTGCTGGGTCCCCAAATGCCAGCTCAGCTGTAGGATCTGTGTCTGCCCTGTCCCGGAGGGTCCCTGTGCCCAGGCTGCTGGGTCCCCAAATGCCAGCTCAGCTGTAGGATTGTCCCTGCCCTGTCCCAGAGGGTCCCTGTGCCGGGGCTGCTGGGTCCCCAAATGCCAGCTCAGCTGTAGGATCTGTCCCTGCCCTGCCCCAGAGGGTCCCTGTGCCCAGGCTGCTGGGTCCCAAATGCCAGCTCAGCTGTAGGATCTGTCCCTGCCCTGCCCCAGAGGGTCCCTGTGCCCAGGCTGCTGGGTCCCCAAATGCCAGCTCAGCTGTAGGATCTGTCCCTGCCCTGCCCAAGGGTCCCTGTGCCAGGCTGCTGGGTCCCCAAATGCCAGCTCAGCTGTAGGATCTGTGTCTGCCCTGCCCGAGGGTCCCTGTGCCCAGGCTGCTGGGTCCCCAAATGCCAGCTCAGCTGTAGGATTGTCCCTGCCCTGCCCAAGGGTCCCTGTGCCCAGGGGCTGCTGGGTCCCCAAATGCCAGCTCAGCTGTAGGATCTGTGTCTGCCCTGCCCCAGAGGGTCCCTGTGCCCAGGCTGCTTTGCCAAACCGAGTCCAGAACGCTGAGACAAAGAAAACAGGATTTTATTCACACACTTGTGAGCGCTGTGATTTGACACTGCTCAGACGGAGGTCACAAGCTGTGCCCAGCTGAAGTGAGAAAACTGTGCTGGCAAACGCTCTAAAAAGCTTGAAACTATTACATTAGAGACAGAAGAGCCTCAAGAGAGAACGGTAATATCTTTATTATTTCCTCACTTAACTGTTTTGTCACCTCTTACACAGACATGGTTGCAAATGAACTCTCACACTTTTCAAGGCTGTGGAAGGTTTTTGACATAGAAATGTCTTTCACCAGGAGCAGTTATCACAGCAGATCACCTCAGCCGGTGTGAGGTGAGAGTACAGACAGAAACCCCTCACAGGAGGGAGGCAGGGATGCAGTCACAGTCACTGTCCCACAACAGACAGTGGGATCTGATCATCCTGGAGGTCATTTTTTAACTTTAATGATTCTGTGCTTCCAGGAGTCCATTGGAGCTGTAATTAGGAATGTAAAAGGTGAGAGAGTGTGGGAGGTTCTGCAGGAGGATGGCACAGAAGGGAAGAGCTGTGCACTGACAGTGTGCAGGGTTCTGAGGGCACCTCAGGCAGGGATGGGACCCAGCAGGGCTGAGCAAGGGCCACATTTTGCTGGAATTTAACTGCAAAAGAGCCCAGGGTTAGGGAAGGATGGATGTGCAATGAAACCTCTCTGTCATGTGGAGGGGACAGTCACAGGAATGGAGAAGGGGCAGAGAAGCAGCCAGTGATGGTCTTTGGGGAAAAAGGGGGGACAAACCAGAAAACTGCGGAGTTTGCACAGGGGAGGGAATTGGACACAGCAATGTTCTGTGTGCTCCTTCCCCTTCCCTGCTGTGGTCAGTGAGAGCTCATCCCTGGGCTCCAGGCAGATGAAGAATTGCTTGGGCAGGTGCATTTCTATTCTTAGTGACATCAACAAAGAGTCATGAAAGCCATTAAAGCTGCACCAGGGAGCAGAGGCTTTGGTTCCATATGTGGGGGATGGCAGCGTTCTCAGGAGCTGATCTCCACTGCTGGGCTCTGAGCTGCCCAGCATCAGCCTCCTCAATCCCTTTCTATTCACAGCTGTGAAGTCACTGCTGCAGAAGCAGGCTGAGCTATGGATTTGCTGTCATTCCTGTTGTCTCAATGCAGTTTCACCTTTTTGCTTTTTCCCACAAGTTTCCCTCACTCCCATTGCCAAGGATCACTCCCCAACACGCCCAGAGCTCACTCCCTCTGCCATCTCCTGTGCCCTCAGCCCTCACACTGCTCTCCCTCTCTTCATACAAATGATCACACACATCAAACCCATTTGCTGTTGTAAGGCTGAAAACATAACCATCAGCTCTGCCTGGCATTCAGAGCAAACAAAATGTCTTTACTGCGACTTATGCAGCCGCACCACTTGTCAATTTTATGAGTTTTTAAAACAACATCTAATGTTAACTTGGCAATGAATCTGAAGACACACAACCCACTCATGTTTTAGTTGCTTTATTAAAGGAAAATATGGATGAACACTGTAGGAAAGCATGGATCAAACTGTTTAGTATCCCATAGAGTACAGAGAATGGGAGCAGGAGGAGCTGAAGGGGGTGGAATGTGGGCAGGTGCTGCTCTGGGCTGCAGAATCCAGCAAGTGTTTCACCTTGATCCAGTTCCAGTAAATGGGAACAAATACTCCATCGTGGAGAGCATTTCTATTTAGAGAATGGGGATTGTTTGCCTTGAAATGCAGGTTTAGGTCAGGTGGTTGTGGTTTAACATTTCTGTGAGTTTTGCACCTTTATTGGATCCTGATTCATGGGTGACCTTCATGCATGAACCCATCTTAAGGCATATAAACAGTCTATTGATCTGAATTTAACATTGATTACAGTGGGGTGAACTGCACGTCAGTGTGACTAAAAGCAATATGCAGTGAGCCCCCACTGCTCTCAGAACACAATAATGGGATCCCAATCGCCTCTGGATGGAAAATTGTGACGTGATAGGGATTACAACCACTTGTGAATAAACTGAACTTCAGTGGATTTATTATGTTCTTACTTACAAATAATAAAAAAAAAATACACGTGTTTTTGTATTTCTGCAGTTGAGAATGTCACTGGTTCAGCTTAATTCTCTCCTTGAAAAGCAGATTTCTGGAGTGGGTCCAACACCCACTCCTGATGATTTTCCTCTCCAGGCTGCACACATTGTTATTCACACCAACAACGCGTTAACTCTCACTTCACAAGAGATTCTTGTGTAGCACGGAGTCTGATTAGTTGTGACACAAACTGTGTTATCTGTGTAATTAAGTGCCCTTGTGGGTTAGGCTGTGTTGGGAAGATGCTGTGACCCTTAATGAGCACAACAGAGGAGCAGAGGAGCCCACCCGAGGGGAGGCAAAGATTCCTGAGAATGCCTGGTTTCATCCAACAATGCCAAGGAATTCACCTTTGCCAAAGTGCTCTGCAAACATTAATTATTCCTGCAGCTCCTCAGCAAGACATGAATTGTGAGATGTCAAAATGCTCCTGCCCGGGTTCACTGTGGTGTGCTGGACTAATCCTAATCCTAATCCTAATCCTAAACCTTAAAGCTCATCCCATCCTGCCCCTTGCCATGGACAAAGACACCTTTTACCAGAGCAGGTGGCTCCAAACCCATCCAACCTGGCCTTGACCTTGGTCACTAATCTGAAATCTGAACAGAGAGTCTTTCTGTGAGCAGAGGGGTCAGCAGTGCTGGCACTGCTGTGCATAAAGCTGGGGAGGAAATCCTTGTTTTGAACACTGTTCCAGCCCTGAGTCATATTTGTGAGGCTTTCATGGCTGAGTGTTTGGAGGACGGGAATACAGAGCAGGGTAAACACAGCTGAGGCAAATTCATTAAACATTAACACAAATATTTGCAGAGATTTTGGTGTGCAGCCTCTACAGATTTCCAGAATTACAGTAATGGAACATGGGCACGTGTTCAGCAGGCAAAGGCAAGACAAAGGAGATCATTCTGAGCACAGAGGGGACAGAGCAGGGTGGCAGAGCCACCTGAGGCCACTCTGCACAGGTTGTTTGCTCCTCCCTGGGAACAGCCCCCAAAAATGTGTCACCCATCCCCAACAATGTGTCACCCATCCCCAACAATGTGTCACCCATCCCCAACAATGTGTCACCTTCCCCAACTCTCTGCACTCAAACAGGAGAGCATCCCTTGGAGCATCCTTCGAGCATCCTTGGAGCATCCCTTGGAGCATCCTTGGAGCATCCCTTGAGCAGCCCAGAGCCCTCTGCCACTTTGGAAATGCCTCTATTGAAGTTTGGGAAAAGCTGCTGAAAGGAGAACTGAGGCAGGGCTGGGATGGGCAGGGGATGGAGGTTTCTGTGGGACAGGAGCTTCCCTTCTCCCCAGAAAGAGAGAGCTGGCAGACAGGGAGAGGCATGAGAGACAGGGGAATGTTATAAAGCAAAGGGGAACGAGCAAATTTGCTGAAAATACACAGATAAGTATAAATCTATTTGCCTGATCTTTAGGGATGGGATCAGCTGGGAATCAGCTGCTCAATGATTTCAGCCAGCACTTGGTCAGATGATTCTATTCCTGCTCTGAAGCAGAAGAATGATGGCCAAGATTGACCCAAACGTTCTGTTCTGGATTTTCTCAGCTCCTAATTGCTGGATTTGAAAACATTTGCAGGAATATTCAGATTCTCTCAAAATCTTGAAAAAGAGTTTGGGGGTGCAGGTGGAGATGGGGAGGGGGAAGCATCACACCATGACTCACCAAAATACCACCAAGACAAAGTGTGATTTCCCAGTTTTTGCACAAGCTGGGATGAGGTTCAGGAGAGGCTGGAAGGAAGGTTTAACTCAGGTACTGCACACCTTCCTCCCTGATTTAATTGATTCAATTGATTTAATTGATTTAATTGATTTAATTGATTTAATAACTGCTGTGACACAAGGCTGGTGGATCCATCCTGGCATTACAGGAGATCAGTGTCAATGGTCAAGGTGGCCTTTGTCCCACAGCAATGACCATGTGGAAAAAGGACTTGTGCTGCCATGTAATGTCCATGTTTTAATAAATGTTCATCCTTAGGGCCCCTTCCAGTGCCTCACGGACTCCAGGAGAGCTGGGGAGGGATTTTGGACAAGGGATGGAGGGACAGGACACAGGGAATGGGGCCACAGTGCCCCAGGGCAGGGATGGATGGGATTTTGGACAGGAATTGATGGTATTTTGGGCAGGAATTGATGGGATTTTGGGAAGGGATTGTTCCCTGCAGGGTGGTGATTCCCTGGCACAGCTGTGGCTGCCCCTGGATCCCTGGCAGTGCCCAAGGCCAGGCTGGACATTGGGGACCGTGGGAGGGGTCCCTGCCATGGATGGGGTGGCACTGGATGAGCTCTGAGGTTTATTTTGGTCCCTTCAGGCACATCCTGGATCTCAGTTTGTTCAGTGTGCAGCTTTTGCCAGTCTGGGTGTAAATAAAGCCACTCCTAAGCTTTAGTCCTGCCTAGGGGAGAGGCTGCAGCTCTGTTGAGCACAGCAGTGGACAGGAACTAACAGAAATCACTGAGTGTGATAGGGAGGGATGTTCTCAGAGCCTGAGATCGGATATTTCCCAAGTAAATCACACAAGAACAGAATTATGCATTCTGTGACTCGGTGTTTCTAAGAGAGATGCAAATTGAGACATAAGACTTCTCTCTGTAATATACAATAAAAATTCAATGGCTGGCAGTTGACACAAAGCTTATAAATATGTTTTCAAATAAGTACAACAGCCACGAGATCAGGAATCAGTAAGTCATAATGCATTTCAGCACAATACTGATGGAACCATTTTCCTGGCACATATGAAATAACGAGCTCATTTTAATTTTTTATGGATAACAGATAACAGCTTGAGAGGCATGTGCCGTGCCATTCACTTTTATGGCTCCATCTCCTCCACACTCGATACTCCCGTGACTCTGGGGTCGGGAGGAGACGATGGATTATGCATTCTTGCTTTCCTCCTCCTCGCTGCTTTGTCATGCAGCTATCGTTAAAAACCCAACAAAATGAAACAGCAATTTAGTGCATCAGAGTAGCAGCTGACTGATGTGGCCACAGATTATGTTGTTAGTAACTTTTCTGGAATTTATTTCATTTATCTCCGCTGTTGCTCTCTAATCATCACTCCCACAAGGCGTTGTGTTCCTATTGAGGCAGCAGCTAAATGAGCTGAGAATTAGATCTATATTACATCAGCAGTGGGCATTGCAGATATTACCAACACATTAAAAGAGAAATTCAAATGAAACAAACAGGAACATGTTCTTTGCTATTGCAGAAATTGATCCTGATTCCACAGCTGAGCAGTGTTCGGGAGGAAGAGATGAGCTTTGTCACAAACAAGATCATTAACTGCAATAGGATTACTGCCACTCTGTAATTTCATTTCTCCTGGTCCTTGGAAGTTTGACTGGGCTGGCAAAGGATGGGGCTGCTTTGTGGTAGTGTTTTAAGCTCTGAACTGTGCAATTCTTGTTTGCCCAGTTTGATCCCTTTGCCCAGGCAGAGCAGGAGCCCAGAGGTGCAGAGTGCTGTGGAGGAGCCCTGTGCTGGCACAAACACCGAGTTCTGTGTCCCTCCAGCAGGAGGAAATGGGGGAGCAGAGATTGGGATCCCTTCTTCCAAAGGTGGGAGCAGAACATGGGATCCCCCTCCCAAAGGTGGGAACAGAGATTGGGATCCTCATCCCAAAGATGGGAACAGAGATTGGATCCCCATCCCAAAGGTGGGAACAGAGATTGGATCCCCATCCCAAAGGTGGAGCAGAGATTGGATCCCCATCCCAAAGGTGGGAACAGAGATTGGATCCCCATCCCAAAGGTGGGAACAGAGATTGGGATCCCCATCCCAAAGGTGGGAACAGAGATTGGATCCCCATCCCAAAGGTGGGAACAGAGATTGGGATCCCCATCCCAAAGGGGGGAACAGAGATTGGGATCCCCATCCCAAAGGTGGAACAGAGATTGGGATCCCCCATCCCAAAGGTGGGAACAGAGATTGGATCCCCATCCCAAAGGTGGGAACAGAGATTGGATCCCCATCCCAAAGATGGGAACAGAGATTGGGATCCTCATCCCAAAGGTGGAGCAGAGATTGGGATCCTCATCCCAAAGGTGGGAACAGAGATTGGATCCCCATCCCAAAGGTGGGAACAGAGATTGGATCCCCATCCCAAAGGTGGGAACAGAGATTGGGATCCTCATCCCAAAGGTGGGAACAGAGATTGGATCCCCATCCCAAAGGTGGGAACAGAGATTGGGATCCCCATCCCAAAGGTGGGACAGAGATTGGATCCCCATCCCAAAGGTGGGAACAGAGATTGGATCCCCATCCCAAAGGTGGAACAGAGATTGGGATCCATCCCAAAGGTGGGAACAGAGATTGGGATCCCATCCCAAAGGTGGAGACAGAGATTGGGATCCCCCATCCCAAGGGGGACAGAGATTGGATCCCCCTCCCAAAGGTGGGAACAGAGATTGGATCCCCTCCCAAAGGGGGGAACAGAGATTGGATCCCATCCCAAAGGTGGGAACAGAGATTGGATCCCCATCCCAAAGGTGGAACAGAGATTGGATCCCCATTCCCAAAGGTGGGAACAGAGATTGGATCCCCATCCCAAAGGTGGGAACAGAGATTGGGATCCCATCCCAAAGGTGGAACAGAGATTGGATCCCCATCCCAAAGGTGGACAGAGATTGGGATCCCCATCCCAAAGGTGGGAGCAGAGATTGGATCCCCCTCCCAAAGGTGGGAACAGAGATTGGATCCCCCTCCCAAAGGTGGGAACAGAGATTGGATCCCCATCCCAAAGGTGGAACAGAGATTGGGATCCCCATCCCAAAGGTGGAGCAGAGATTGGATCCCCATCCCAAAGGTGGAGCAGAGATTGGGATCCCCATCCCAAAGGTGGGAACAGAGATTGGATCCCCATCCCAAAGGTGGAACAGAGATTGGATCCCCATCCCAAAGGTGGGAACAGAGATTGGGATCCCATCCCAAAGGTGGGAACAGAGATTGGATCCCATCCCAAAGGTGGAGCAGAGATTGGGATCCCATCCCAAAGGTGGAGCAGAGATTGGATCCCCATCCCAAAGGTGGGAACAGAGATTGGGATCCCATCCCAAAGGTGGGAACAGAGATTGGGATCCTCATCCCAAAGGTGGAGCAGAGATTGGATCCCCATCCCAAAGGTGGAGAAGATGGATCCCATCCCAAGGTGGGAACAGAGATTGGATCCCATCCCAAAGGTGGGCAGAGATTGGATCCCATCCCAAAGGTGGACAGAGATGGATCCCATCCCAAAGGTGGAGCAGAGATTGGGATCCCATCCCAAAGGTGGAGCAGAGATTGGATCCCATCCCAAAGGTGGAACAGAGATTGGATCCCCATCCCAAAGGTGGGAACAGAGATTGGATCCCCACCAAAGGTGGGAACAGAGATTGGGATCCCCATCCCAAAGGTGGAACAGAGATTGGATCCCCATCCCAAAGGGGGGAACAGAGATTGGATCCCCATCCCAAAGGTGGAGCAGAGATTGGATCCCCATCCCAAAGGTGGGAACAGAGATTGGATCCCCATCCCAAAGGTGGGAACAGAGATTGGATCCCCATCCCAAAGGTGGAGCAGAGATTGGATCCCCACCCAAAGGTGGAGCAGAGATTGGATCCCCATCCCAAAGGTGGAGCAGAGATTGGGATCCCATCCCAAAGGTGGGAACAGAGATTGGATCCCATCCAGGTGGAGCAGAGATTGGATCCCCATCCCAAAGGTGGAGCAGAGATGGATCCCCTCCAAAGGTGGAACAGAGATTGGATCCCCATCCCAAAGGTGGAACAGAGATTGGGATCCCCATCCCAAAGGTGGAACAGAGATGGTCCCCTCCCAAAGGTGGGAACAGAGATTGGATCCCCATCCCAAAGGTCCAGGGCTGTCCAAGGTACCAAGAATGTTCCAGGATTTGCTGACCGTCCTTCAGCTTTGGACAACAATTATTTCTGGTAGGGCAAATACATGATATTCTATCTTGGCCCTGAATCTCCACTTTTAAACCACAACAAAACTGTAATTTTGTTTATATTTACTGACTTTGGCACGCAGGGAATCCTGAGAGCAGGAGCATATCTTGATAAACTTAAATAGGAACCTCGGAGACTGCACGATTAATTCAGTTTTGGTGTGAATTCAGTAATGGTGTACAATAAATCTGACCTGAATGTAGCAGAAAGTAAGAGAATTCTGTATTAATGTTTTATAATAGGTTTATAGTTAAATAAATTTTGTGAAAGCATAGGGGTCTCATTGTTACTCAGCCAGCTTTCCTCACAGCAATATTTTCCCATGATTAAGTTGGAGATCAGATAACCACCTTATGCAGTATATACCCAATAGCAATTTAAAAAATTCAATATCAGCTGTATTATTCTAAAGACTCATTCCATTTTCAATGCAATATAAGTACAAAATAAAGAGATAAACTACATATAAAATGTAAAACATGGGAAAATTTATCACTTGCAAACATAAAAGCCAAAAGAATAAAAAAAAAGAGAACAAAAGCAAATGGAGGCCATAAAAGAATACAGAAAAAAAAGATAAATCTGCAGCGTTACCTTTTCTATATGCATTTGGCTGGGGTTTATTAAGGTGCATTCACTCTGGTGCAGAATATAATCACCACTGTAATGCACTTTACTGCCGCAGGCAAAATTAATTTATGCCGTGCTGGAAAGGTTCAGCTCTGCTGGATGGGAAGGGATGGGAGAGCAGAAGCCCCAGAAACCGTACAGGCTGAGACAGGACAGGGGACAGGGACAGGGAACGGGACAGGGACGGACATGGGGACAGGGACATGGGGAACGGGCAGGGACATGGGACAGGACATGGGGACAGGGACAGGGAAGGGGACAGGGACAGGACATGGGAACAGGGACATGGGGACAGGGGGACAGGGACATGGGACAGGGACACAGGGACAGGGACAGGGGACAGGGACATGGGGACAGGGACAGGGAGGGGGACAGGATGGGGACAGGGGGACAGGGACATGGGGGACAGGGACAAGCGAAGGGAGGATGGGACAGGGGACAGGGACAGGGACAAACAAGGCATGGGGACAGGGACATGGGGACATAGGGACAGCCACAGGGCCATGTGTCCCCTCTCTGAGGGCGGCAGGAATGCCCTCATCTCTGCCCCAGCAGAGGCAGCCCCAGCAGAGATTTCTGCCCCTCAGTCCATCTCACTGAACACCGAGTGGTTCTCTCTACCGCTGCAGTTCAGGTGGTGCCAGCGGCTCCATCATGAACTCGTTCTCGGTTACAATGACCGCATTTGCTCTGTATAAATTCGCCCTGAGCTGACACGGTGCGGGCGCGGTCCCACCCAGGCACAGATGGTTTGTGTCTGTCCCTTCGCTAAATTGCCATTCCTGTCACAATCTCTGGCCCATTGGACAGTTCAGAAACACAACAACAGATTTTCCGATGGGCACTCTGGGGTCACGCCGCCTTTTTCACAGGAAATAAAAAAGCTATTTGTGGGAAAATAAACCCACCGAAACCCAGAAAAAAACCCATGTCTCTGCTTGAGACAGAAGCCGGACTCGTGCATTATCCAGTGACCCTTGCTTCAAAGAGCACCATCAGTTCCCTTTCAAAGTCACACATTTGCTCTCTTGTGCTCTTCAGAATCTCCCGTGTCAGAAATAAAGCCATGAAACTGAGACAATGGAATGAACTGTTTACCCTAAAAATAAATGACAGGATGCAGTTTCTCATGTGGATAACGATCAGAAAGGGGAGATTTCCCTGGAGCTGATCAGTTCCAGTGTCATGCAAAGGTTTGAACCATCGTGGTCACTGCTGAAGAGGATCCTCAGCACGGGTGAGAATGAGCACAGTGGAAATGGGAAAGGTCAGTGGAGCCCCAGTGCAAACCCTAGGAAAGGACACGAGGGCACGGTCCAGGGGGCTTTGTTTCTTCTCTCAGGTTCCTGCAGGCAGTTCCATGGGAGATTTGGGGTTTACAGGATGGAAATCTGAGGGATTGCCCTGGCCGATGCCGCCACCTTCCAAACGACGATGGAACTTCTGGGGTCACGCCGCTTTTTCACAGGAAATAAAAAAAGCTTATTGTGGGAAAATAAACCACCGAAACCCAGAAAAAAACCCATGTCTCTGCTTGAGACAGAAACTGGATCGTGCACTTAGATCCAGTGAACCTTGCTTCAAAGAAGCATCATCATTTCTCTTTCAAAGTCACACATTTGCTCTCATTGTGCTCTTCAGAATCTCGTGTCAGAAAATACAAATGAAAACGAGACAATGAATGAAGTGTCTACCTATTACGGTATGTAGCTATGGGGTTTATCTTGCCTTTCATAAAATAAATGACAGGGATGCATTTCTATTGGTCGGATAACGATCAGAAAGAGGGGGATTTCCCTGGGGTTGATGAGTTATCAGTGTCTGCAAATTTGAACCATCGTATGGTCACTGCTGAGAGGATTTGGCAGGGTGAGAATGAGCACAGTCGGGAAAATGAGGACAAGGAGTCGATGTGGGAGCCCCAGTGCAACACCCCAGGAAGGACACGAGGGCTTACGGATCACAGGGGGCTTTGTTTCGTTCCTCTGGTTCCTGCAGGCAGTTCCCATGGGAGATCTTGCGGGCTTTATCAGGATGGAAATCTGGGGATTGCCCTGGCACTTGCTCTCTTTTAAATTCACCTGAGATTTCAAGGGGCTTTGTGAAGTGAATTCTCGGTTGGGGAGTATGCCAGGATGTTGCATAGAGCCCAAGTGCGCACCCCAGCTGACTGACCCCACTGCCACCCACTGCACCCACAGATGGGTGCTGACCAACTGACCATCCCCTGCGCCACCAGAGCTGTGTGAACCACTGACCACCTCTGCACCCACGACTGGTTGACCACCACTGACCACCCTCTGGCACCCAGAGAGGGTGCTGACCACCAACTGACCACCCCTGCACCCACAGATGAGGATGCCTGACCACTGTACCGATCACCACCCCCCTGGGCATCTAAAAGACTCTCACTTGAGTGTGTTAGCCTCATTATAGAGAATAAAAGAATTGCATAAAAAAGGATTACTTGCATGGAATCCCAGCAGAATCCTGATAAAGCCTGGTTTTGTATTAATTTTTTCTTTTTTCTCGATCTTTTAGAAATCTGACGATGCACCAACAAAGAAAATGGAGACATATCCTTGCATGCTCTCTGCGTGTATTTTAATAAGTTTTGAAACCATTAAGGCCCAAGACTTTCAAATCTCGAGCTGCAGTAGAGGCTGCGATCAGCTGCTTTGAAATCCTAAATCTGCAAAGTGCCAGCTGGGGAAGCAGCTATTAGAAATGGGAAAAATTTGCCTGTGAGGACTAATTAATCTTTTGCAAACTTTATCAAAAGGCTGCTGGCTTATTCCACAAGGAGGGTAATGATGGACGCGGCTCTGACTCTGCACACAATACATCCATTTACCAGGGAATGGGAAATCTGAGGGCTTGCCATGGAATTTTGGCTGTTCCAAACTCTCGCCAGGACATACTGAGATTAGAGACACTGCTAAACGTGAAAAGATCTGAATCCCATTCACACAAATCCTGATCTACACAGTGTGCTCAGGTTGGCTCCTTGCACAAATAACCTCTCTAAACGGGGGATATCCATGAATGATAAAAGTGGAGGATATCCATAGAATGATAACAACGGGAGGATAATCCATGAATGGATAACGCAAACGGGGACTCTGCAACTGAATCCACATACCCTGCAGAACGGGAATGCTGCATGCCACAAAGGTATCTAAAGAATGAAATCCAAGTGAAATTTCAAAATTCCCTCTTCTCCAGCCTTTTTAGGGAACCTCCCTCATAACATATTCGTTTGACACATGACAGTTTTTGCTCAGGTGTGAGAGAAGTTCAGTGCTCTCTCAGCAAGGATCCTCAGGAAGGTAAAATACTGGACATTGTTCAAACTGCTGAGTCAAGGCAGACAACACGAGGAGATGTGACAGATGGCACAGCAATCCCTGCGAAGAACACTCACATTTGGAGCTATATTTTCGTGCTATAAAGATGAAATTAAAAAATCCTTTTTCTGTTTCCTCGTCTGCGTCCCTGACTCACTGCAATCACAGCCAGCGGGGGTCCAGATTCCTGTTGAATAGGAATAATCTCAGATTTATGGATGTTTTTGTAATTTACTTAGGACTTTTGTGGTGAGAGTTCTCTTCGTGCCTCTGATCCCACCCTGTCCTTTTTACACTGAAACAGTTCATTTCCCAATGGAATAAAGCACCTGGGTGTGCGATTTCCTGGGTTGTTTCCTGAACACAGATGTTGTAAACTCCTGTGAAAGCTTCCCCCATGCCCAATGTGGGCAGCCATGGGTCCGACAGTGGGATGCGGCACAGGAGCGTTTGGGTGCTCAGTGACACCCACAGGGTGTGGGACAGGGACAGATACTCACCATTCTCACCCAGATGGGACCCGAAATGACCAGCCAGCTTGTAGGATCTGTCCCTGCCCTGGTCCAGGGTCCCTGTCCAGGCTGCTGCCCCAAATGCCACTCAGCTGTAGGATCTTCCCTGCCCTGCCCCGGAAGGGCCTTGCCCAGGCTGCTGGGTCCCAAATGCCAGCTCAGCTGTAGATCTGTGTCTGGCCCTGTCCCGTGCACCGCGGGTCCCTGCATGCCGCAGGTCTGCTCTGTCCGGGGTCCTGTCCAGCGGCCATGCCAGCTCAGCTGTAGGATTGTCCCTCCCGCTCCAGAGGGTCCCGTGCCCGGGCTGTCTGCGGTCCCTCAAATGCCAGCTCACTAGAAGTCTGTCTCCGAGGTCGTTAGCTTGGGCCCATCCACGCGCGATGCCCTGCTCCAAGGTCCCTGTGCCCAGGCTGCTGGTCGCCACCAAATGCAGGTCCAGCTGTTAGAATCTTCCTGCCCTGCCCGAGGGCCTGGGCTTCAGGCGCTGGGTCCCCAAATGCCAGTCTCAGCTGTAGGATCTGTTCCCTGCCCCAGGGT
The DNA here is from genome assembly GCA_009741485.1 of Malurus cyaneus samueli. Classification (NCBI taxonomy): domain Eukaryota; kingdom Metazoa; phylum Chordata; class Aves; order Passeriformes; family Maluridae; genus Malurus; species Malurus cyaneus. Next base: position 30,542,892 of record CM019221.1, read on the forward strand.
GCCCTGTCCAGGTGCCTGGGTCCCCAAATGCGCAGCTCAGCTGTAGGATCTGTCCTGCCCTGCCCAGGTCCTGTGCCAGGCTGCTGTCCCATCCAGCTCCTGTAGATCCCGCCCAAGCCGTGCCCACGTGGCCCAATCAGCCGTGCTTAGTGTCCACCCTCCAGCGTGGGTGCTCCCAAATGCCGCGCTAGGAGGTTTCCCAAGGGTCCCTGTGCCCAGGCTGCTTTGCCAAACCGAGTCCAGAACGCTGAGACAAAGAAACAGGATTTTATTCACACACTTGTGAGCGCTGATGAATTTGACACTGCTTCAGACGGAGGTCAAAGCTGTGCCCAGCTGGAAGTGAAAAACTGTGCGGCCAAACGCTCTAAAAAGGCTTGAAAACTATTGCATTAGAGACAGAAGAGCCTCAAGAGAGAACGTAATGATCTTTATTATTTCCTCACTTAACTGCTGCGGTCACCTCTTGCAAGAAACGTGGTTGCAAATTGAACTCTACACTTTTCAAGGCTGTCGGAAGGTTTTGAGCATAGAAATGTCTTTCACCAGGAGCAGTTATCACAGCAGATCACCTCAGCCGGTGTGAGGTGAGAGTACAGACAGAAACCCCTCGCAGGAGGGAGGCAGGGATGCAGTCACAGTCACTGTCCCACAAGAGACAGTGGATCTGATCATCCTGGAGGTCATTTTTTAACTTTAATGATTCTGTGCTTCCAGGAGTCCATTGGAGCTGTAATTAGGAAGTAAAAGGTGAGAGAGGTGGGAGGTTCTGCAGGAGGATGGCACAGAAGGGAAGAGCTGTGCACTGACAGTGTGCAGGGTTCTGAGGGCACCTCAGGCAGGGATGGGACCCAGCAGGGCTGAGCAAGGGCCACATTTTGCTGGAATTTAACTGTAAAAGAGCCCAGGGTTAGGGAAGGATGGATGTGCAATGAAACCTCTCTGTCATGATGGAGGGGACAGTACAGGAATGGAGAAGGGGCAGAGAAGCAGCCAGTGATGGTCTTTGGGGAAAAAGGGGGGACAAACCAGAAAACTGCGCGGGTTTGTACAGGGGAGGGAATTGGACACAGCAATGTCTGTGTGCTCCTTCCCCTTCCTGCTGTGGTCAGTGAGAGCTCATCCCTGGGCTCCAGGCAGATGAAGAATTGCTTGGGCAGGTGCATTTCTATTCTTAGTGACATCAACAAAGACATCATGAAAGCCATTAAAGCTCCACCTGGGAGCAGAGCCTTTGGTTCCATATGTGGGGGATGGCAGCGTTCTCAGGAGCTGATCTCCACTGCTGGGCTCTGAGCTGCCCAGCATCAGCCTCCTCAATCCCTTTCTATTCACAGCTGTAAAGTCACTGCTGCAGAAGCAGGCTGAGCTATGGATTTGCTGTCATTCCTGTTGTCTCAATGCAGTTTCACCTTTTGCTGTTTTTCCCATAAGTTTCCCTCACTCCCATTGCCAAGGATCACTCCCCAACACGCCCAGAGCTCACTCCTCTGCCATCTCCTGTGCCCTCAGCCCTCACACTGCCTCCCTCTCTTCATACAAATGATCACACACATCAAACCCATTTGCTGTTGTAAGTCTGAAAACATAACCATCAGCTCTGCCTGGCATTCAGAGCAAACAAAATGTCTTACTGCGACTTATGCAGCCGCACCACTTGTCAATTTTATGAAGTTTTTAAAACAACATCTAATGTTAACTTGGCAATGAATCTGAAGACACACAACCCACTCATGTTTTAGTTGCTTTATTAAAGGAAAATATGGATGTAACACTGTAGGAAAGCATGGATCAAACTGTTTAGTATCCCATAGAGTACAGAGAATGGGAGCAGGAGGAGCTGAAGGGGGTGGAAGTGGGCAGGTGCTGCTCTGGGCTGCAGAATCCAGCAAGTGTTTCACCTTGATCCAGTTCCAGTAAATGGGAACAAATACTCCATCGTGGAGAGCATTTCTATTAGAGAATGGGGATTGTTTGCCTTGAAATGCAGGTTTAGGTCAGGTGGCTGTGATTTAACATTTCTGTGAGTTTTGCACCTTTATTGGATCCTGATTCATGGGTGACCTTCAGCATGAACCCATCTTAAGGCATATAAACAGTCTATTGATCTGAATTTAACATTGATTACAGTGGGGTGAGCTGCACGTCAGTGTGACTAAAAGCAATATGCAGTGTGCCCCCACTGCTCTCAGAACACAATAACGGGATCCCAATCGCCTCTGGATGGAAAATTGTGACGTGATACGGATTACAACCACTTGTGAATAAACTGATTCAGTGGATTTATTATGTTCTTACTTACAAATAAAAAAAATACATGTTTTTGTATTTCTGCAGTTAGAATGTCACTGGTTCAGCTTAATCTCTCCTTGAAAAGCAGATTTCTGGAGTGGGTCCAACACCCACTCCTGATGATTTTCCTCTCCAGGCTGCACACATTGTTATTCACACCAACAACGCGTTAACTCTCACTTCACAAGAGATTCTTGTTAGCACGGAGTCTGATTAGTTGTGACACAAACTGTGTTATCTGTGTAATTAAGTGCCCTTGTGGGTTAGGCTGTGTTGGGGAAGATGCGTGACCCTTAATGAGTCACAACAGAGGAGCAGAGGAGCCCACCCCGAGGGGAGGCAAAGATTCCTGAGAATGCCTGGTTTCATCCAACAATGCCAAGGAATTCACCTTTGCCAAAGTGCTCTGCAAACATTAATTATTCCTGCAGCTCCTCAGCAAGACATGAACTGTGAGATGTCAAAATGCTCCTGCCCGGTTCACTGTGGTGTGCTGGACTAATCCTAATCCTAAAACTAACCCTAAACCTAAAGCTCATCCCATCCCGCCCCTTGCCATGGACAAAGACACCTTTACCAGAGCAGGTGGCTCCAAACCCATCCAACCTGGCCTTGACCTGGTCACTAATCTGAAATCTGAATAGGAGTCTTCTTGTGAGCAGAGTCAGCAGTGCTGGCACACTGCTGTGCGTGAAACTGGAGGAAATCCTGGTTTGAACACTGTTCAGCCTTGAGTCATATTTGTGAGGCTTTCATGGCTGAGTGTTTGGAGGATGGGAATACAGAGCAGGGTAAACACAGCTGAGGCAAATTCATTAAACATGAACACAAATATTTGCAGAGATTTTGGTGTGCAGCCTCTACAGATTTCCAGAATTACAGTAATGGAACATGGGCACGTGTTCAGCAGGCAAAGGCAAGACAAAGGGATCATTCTGAGCACAGAGGGGACAGAGCAGGGTGGCAGAGCCACCTGAGGCCATCTGCACAGGTTGTCTTGCTGCTGCCTGGGAACAGCCCCCAAAAATGTGTCACCCATCCCAACAATGTGTCACCCATCCCCAACAATGTGTCACCCATCCCCAACATGTGTCACCTTCCCCAACTCTCTGCACTCAAACAGGAGAGCATCCCTTGAGCATCCTTCGAGCATCCTTGGAGCATCCTTGAGCATCCTTGAGCACCCTTGAGAAGCCAGACCCTCTGCCACTTTGAAATGCCTCTATGAAGTTTGGGAAAGCTCTGAAGGAAAATGAGGCAGGGCTGGGATGGCAGGGATGGAGGTTTCTGTGGGACAGGAGCTTCCCTTCTCCCCAGAAAGAGAGAGCTGGCAGACAGGAGAGCAGAGACAGGGAAATGATTATAAGCAAAGGGGAACGAGCAAATTTGCTGAAAAACACAGATAAGTATAAATCTATTTGCCTGATCTTTAGGGATGGGATCAGCTGGGAATCAGCTGCTCAGTGATTTCAGCCAGCACTTGGTCAGATGATTCTATTTCTGCTCTGAAGCAGAGAATGATGCCAAGATTGACCCAAACGTTCTGTTCTGGATTTTCTCAGCTCCTAATTGCTGGATTTGAAAACAATTTCAGGAATATCAGATTCTCTCAAAATCTTGAAAAAGAGTTTGGGGGTGCAAGGTGGAGATGGGGAAGCATCACACCACGACTCACCAAAATACCACCAAGACACAGAATGATTTTCCAGTTTTTGCACAAGCTGAGGTGAGGAGAGGCTGGAAGGAAGGTTTAACTCAGGTACTGCACACCTTCCTCCCTGATTTAATTGATTCAATTGATTTAATTGATTAATTGATTTAATTGATTCAATACCTGCTGTGATACAAGGCTGGTGGATCCATCCTGGCATTACAGGAGATCAGTGTCAATGGTCAAGGTGGCCTTTGTCCCACAGCAATGACCATGTGGAAAAAGGACTTGTGCTGCTGTGTCAGCCCATGTTAATAAATCTTCATCCTTAGGGCCCTTCCAGTACCTCACGGGCTCGCAGGAGAGCTGGGAGGGATTTTGGATGGACAGGACACAGAAGGGTAGCACTGCAAGGGCAGGGATGGATGGGATTTGGGCGGGGATGGATGGGATTTTGGGCAAGGAATCTTCCCTGCAGGTGGTGATTTCCCTGGCACAGCTGTGGCTGCCCCCTGGATCCTGGCAGTGCCCGAGGCCAGGCTGGACATTGGGACAGTGGACAGTGAGTGTCCTGCCAGGAGGTGGCACTGGATGAGCTCTGAGGTTTATTTTAGGTCCCTTCAGAGCACATCCTGGATCTCAGTTTGTTCAGTGTGCAGCTTTTGCCCAGTCTGGGTGTAAATAAAGCCTCTCCTAAGCTTTAGTCCTGCCTAGGGAGAGGCTGCAGCTCTGTTGAGCACAGCAGTGGACAGGAACTAACAGAAATCACTGAGTGTGATAGGGAGGGATGTTCTCAGAGCCTGAGATGGGATATTTCCCAAGTAAATCACACAAGAACAGAATTATGCATTCTGTGACTCGGTGTTTCTAAGAGAGATGCAAATTGAAAAAGAACTTCTCTCTGTAATATACAATAAAAATTCAATGGCTGGCAGTTGACACAAGCTTATAAATATGTTTCAAATAAGTACAACAGCCACGAGATCAGGAATCAGTAATCATAATGCATTCAGCACAATACTGATGGAACCATTTTCCTGGCACATATGAAATAACGAGCTATTTTAATTTTTATGGATAACAGATAACAGCTTTGAGAGGCATGTGCCGTGCCATTCACTTTATGGCTCCATCTCCTCCACACTCGATACTCCCGTGACTCTGGGTCGGGAGGAGACGATGGATTATGCATTCTTGCTTTCTCCTCCTCGCTGCTTTGTCATGCAGCTATCGTTAAAAACCCAACAAAATGAAACAGCAATTTAGTGCATCCGAGTAGCAGCTGAGTGATGTGGCCACAGATTATGTTGTTAGTAACTTTTCTGGAATTTATTTCATTTATCTCCGCTGTTGCTCTCTAATCATCACTCCCACAAGGCGTTGTGTTCCTATTGAGGCAGCAGCTAAATGAGCTGAGAATTAGATCTGTATTACATCAGCAGTGGGCATTGCAGATATTACCAACACATTAAAAGAGAAATTCAAATGAAACAAACAGGAACATGTTCTTTCCTATTGCAGAAATTGATCCTGATTCCAGAGCTGAGCAGTGTTGGGGAGGAAGAGATGAGCTTTGTCACAAACAAGATCATTAACTGCAATAGGATTACTGCCACTCTGTAATTTCATTTCTCCTGGTCCTTGGAAGTTTGACTGGGCTGGCAAAGGATGGGGCTGCTTTGTGGTGGTGTTTTAAGCTCTGAACTGTGCAATTCTTGTTTGCCCAGTTTGATCCCTTTGCCCAGGCAGAGCAGGAGCCCAGAGGTGCAGAGTGCTGTGGAGGAGCCCTGTGCTGGCACAAACACCGAGTTCTGTGTCCCTCCAGCAGGAGGAAATGGGGGAGCAGAGATTGGGATCCCCTCCAAAGGTGGGAGCAGAATGGATCCCCTCCCAAAGGTGGGAACAGAGATGGATCCCATCCCAAAGATGGGAACAGAGATTGGATCCCCATCCCAAAGGTGGGAACAGAGATTGGATCCCCATCCCAAAGGTGGGAACAGAGATTGGATCCCCATCCCAAAGTGGGAACAGAGATTGGATCCCCATCCCAAAGGTGGGAACAGAGATTGGGATCCCCATCCAAAGTGGGAACAGAGATTGGATCCCCATCCCAAAGTGGGAACAGAGATTGGGATCCCCATCCCAAAGGGGAACAGAGATTGGGATCCCCATCCCAAAGTGGGAACAGAGATTGGGATCCCATCCCAAAGGTGGGAACAGAGATTGGATCCCCATCCCAAAGTGGGAACAGAGATTGGATCCCCATCCCAAAGATGGGAACAGAGATTGGATCCTCATCCCAAAGGTGGAACAGAGATTGGGATCCCCATCCCAAAGTGGGAACAGAGATTGGATCCCCATCCCAAAGTGGGAACAGAGATTGGATCCCCATCCCAAAGAGGGAACAGAGATGGATCCCCATCCCAAAGGTGGGAACAGAGATTGGATCCCCATCCCAAAGGTGGAACAGAGATTGGATCCCCATCCCAAAGGTGGGAACAGAGATTGGATCCCCATCCCAAAGGTGGGAACAGAGATTGGATCCCATCCCAAAGTGGGAACAGAGATTGGGATCCCCATCCCAAAGTGGGAACAGAGATTGGATCCCATCCCAAAGTGGGAACAGAGATTGGATCCCCATCCCAAATGGGAACAGAGATTGGATCCCCTCCCAAAGGTGGGAACAGAGATTGGATCCCCTCCCAAAGTGGGAACAGAGATTGGATCCCCATCCCAAAGTGGGAACAGAGATTGGATCCCCATCCCAAAGATGGGACAGAGATTGGATCCCCATCCCAAAGGTGGAACAGAGATTGGATCCCCATCCCAAAGGTGGAACAGAGATTGGATCCCCATCCCAAGTGGGAACAGAGATTGGGATCCATCCCAAAGTGGGAACAGAGATTGGATCCCCATCCCAAAGGTGGAACAGAGATTGGGATCCCCATCCAAAGTGGGAACAGAGATTGGATCCCCTCCCAAAGGTGGGAACAGAGATTGGATCCCCTCCCAAAGGTGGGAACAGAGATTGGATCCCCATCCCAAAGTGGGAACAGAGATTGGATCCCCTCCCAAAGTGGGAACAGAGATTGGATCCCCATCCCAAAGTGGGAACAGAGATTGGATCCCCTCCCAAAGTGGGAACAGAGATTGGATCCCCATCCCAAAGGGGAACAGAGATTGGGATCCATCCCAAAGGTGGGAACAGAGATTGGGATCCCCATCCCAACGGTGGGAACAGAGATTGGATCCCCATCCCAAAGGTGGGAACAGAGATTGGGATCCCTCCCAAAGGTGGGAACAGAGATTGGATCCCCCTCCAAAGGGGGAGCAGAGATTGGATCCCCATCCCAAAGATGGGAACAGAGATTGGATCCCCATCCCAAAGTGGGAACCAGAGATTGGATCCCCATCCCAAAGGTGGGAACAGAGATTGGATCCCCATCCCAAAGTGGGAACAGAGATTGGATCCCCATCCCAAAGTGGGAACAGAGATTGGATCCCCATCCCAAAGTGGGAACAGAGATTGGATCCCCATCCCAAAGGTGGGAACAGAGATTGGATCCCCATCCCAAAGGTGGAACAGAGATTGGATCCCCATCCCAAAGGTGGGAACAGAGATTGGATCCCCATCCAAAGGTGGAACAGAGATTGGGATCCCCATCCCAAAGTGGGAACAGAGATTGGATCCCCATCCCAAGGTGGGAACAGAGATTGGATCCCATCCCAAGGTGGGAACAGAGATTGGATCCCCATCCCAAAGGTGGGAACAGAGATTGGATCCCCATCCCAAGGTGGACAGAGATTGGATCCCCATCCCAAAGGTGGGAACAGAGATTGGATCCCCATCCCAAGGTGGGAACAGAGATTGGATCCCCATCCCAAGGTGGGAACAGAGATTGGATCCCCATCCAAAGGTGGGAACAGAGATTGGATCCCCATCCCAAGGTGGACAGAGATTGGATCCCCATCCCAAAGGTGGGACAGAGATTGGATCCCCATCCCAAGGTGGAGCAGAGATTGGATCCCCATCCCAAGGTGGGAACAGAGATTGGATCCCCATCCCAAGGTGGAACAGAGATTGGATCCCATCCCAAAGGGGAGCAGAGATTGGATCCCCCTCCCAAAGGTGGAACAGAGATTGGATCCCATCCCAAGTGGGAACAGAGATTGGATCCCCATCCCAAAGGTGGGAACAGAGATTGGATCCCCATCCCAAAGGTGGGAACAGAGATTGGATCCCCATCCCAAAGGTCCAGGGCTGTCCAAGGTACCAAGAATGTTCCAGGATTTGCTGACCGTCCTTCAGCTTTGGACAACAATTATTTCTGGTAGGGCAAATACAATGATATTCTATCTTGGCCCTGAATCTCCACTTTTAAACCACAACAAAACTGTAATTTTGTTTATATTTACTGACTTTGGCACGCAGGGAATCCTGAGAGCAGGAGCATATCTTGATAAACTTAAAATAGGAACCTCGGAGACTGCACGATTAATTCAGTTTTGGTGTGAATTCAGTAATGGTGTACAATAAATCTGACCTGAATGTAGCAGAAAGTAAGAGAATTCTGTATTAATGTTTATAATAGGTTTATAGTTAAATAAATTTTGTGAAAGCATAGGGGTCTCATTGTTACTCAGCCAGCTTTCCTCACAGCAATATTTTCCCATGATTAAGTTGGAGATCAGATAACCACCTTATGCAGTATATACCCATAGCAATTTAAAAAATTCAATATCAGCTGTATTATTCTAAAGACTCATTCCATTTTCAATGCAATATAAGTACAAAATAAAGAGATAAACTACATATAAAATGTAAAACATGGGAAAATTTATCACTTGCAAACATAAAAGCCAAAAGAATAAAAAAAAAGAGAACAAAAGCAAATGGAGGCCATAAAAGAATACAGAAAAAAAAAGATAAATCTGCAGCGTTACCTTTTCTATATGCATTTGGCTGGGGTTTATTAAGGTGCATTCACTCTGGTGCAGAATATAATCACCACTGTAATGCACTTTACTGCCGCAGGCAAAATTAATTTATGCCGTGCTGGAAAGGTTCAGCTCTGCTGGATGGGAAGGGATGGGAGAGCAGAGCCCCAAAACCGTACAGGGCTGAGACAGCAGGGGGACAGGGACATGGGACGGACAGGACAGGACATGGGACAGGGACATGGGGACAGGGACAGGACATGGGGAGACATGGACACGGGACAGGACAGGGACATGGGACAGCATGGGGACAGGAACTGGGACATGGGACAGGGACATGGGGACAGGACAGCGGACAGGGCAGGACATGGGGACAGGGACAGGGACAGGGGACAGGGACATGGGGACAGGGACAGGGACAGGGACATGGGGACAGGGACATGGGGACAGGGGGACAGGGACATGGGGACAGCCACAGGGACATGAGGACAGCCACAGGGCCATGTGTCCCCTCTCTCAGGGCGGCAGGAATGCCCTCATCTCTGCCCAGCAGAGGCGCCCCAGCAGAGATTTCTGCCCCTCAGTCCATCTCACAACACCGATGGTTCTCTCTCCGCTGCAGTTCAGTGGTGCGGCAGCACATCATTAACTCGTTCTCGGTTACAATGACCGCATTTGCTCTGTATAAATTCGCCCTGATGACTCGGTGCGGGCGGGTCCACCCAGCACAGATGGTTGTGTCTGTCCTTCGCTAAATTGCCATTCCGTCACAATCTCCGGCCCATTGGACAGTTCAGAAAACAACAACAGATCTTCCGATGGCACTCTGGGGTCACGCCGCCTTTTTCACAGGAAATAAAAAAGCTATTTGTGGAAAATAAACCACCGAAACCCAGAAAAAAACCCAGTCTCTCTTGAGACAGAAACTGGACTCGTGCATTATCCAGTGACCCTTGCTTCAAAGAGCATCATCATTTCTCTTTCAAAGTCACACATTTGCTCTCTTGTGCTCTTCAGAATCTCCTGTGTCAGAAATAAAGCCATGAAACTGAGACAATGGAATGAAGTGTTTACCCTAAAAATAAATGACAGGATGCAGTTTCTCATGTGGATAACGATCAGAAAGGGGGGATTTCCCTGGGGTGATGAGTTCCAGTGTCATGCAAAGGTTTGAACCATCGTGGTCACTGCTGAAGAGGATCCTTGGCACGGGTGAGAATGAGCACAGTGGAAATGGGAAAGGTCAGTGGAGCCCCAGTGCAAACCCCAGGAAAGGACACGAGGGCACGGTCCAGGGGGCTTTGTTTCTTCTCTCTGGTTCCTGCAGGCAGTTCCATGGGAGATTTGGGGTTTACAGGATGGAAATCTGAGGGATTGCCCT
>CM019221.1:30553178-30599594 GCA_009741485.1 Malurus cyaneus samueli
TGTCCCTGCGGGCTCAGGGCTGCTCTCTCTGCAGTGACCCAGGGCCTGCTGCCTCTTAACAAATTCCAAACCTCACCAAACACCAATACACCTAACTGGGAATAAGTAATAAGTAATAGGTGTTGAAAATCTGCATGAAAAGCTCGCCCTCCACAGTAGCAGGCTTTTTACAATTTCCATATGCAAAGCACCCTTGCCAACATTGTCGCGGATCGGGGGTGCTTGTTGCCTGCTATACTGGCATACTGCTCCATACCTGTTTTCTTTCAGCCATCATCAAATGTGGTGCATTTGGATGTTTTCTGAATTTGCCGAGTGTTCTAAGCACATTTTACACCAGTAAATAATATTAAACAGCTGTGTAATTTATGCTGCAAGACTGAGCACCAGCTCAGTTTATTTAACACCCATTTTTCACCCCTGAGATCTGCAATCCAAACACCCTGTCCGATGATACTCTCATCAAGACGGAGCATGATGCAATAAACTCTGTTCTTTCTGTAGGGTTTTACTCTGAAGGGCTTCCCTGTGTGCTCAGCACTCCCCAGACACACCCACGGGGGAAGGAGTCCCCAGCCTGCTTTTCAAGCATGAGCTGATTCCTTCCAACATAATTTGGAAGATGCTCCCAACCTGAAACCAAAATCAGATTTCTCTGTGTTCTTCACCTTTTAGTGGAGGCAATGAGGATTGCAGGCTGCAGGCACTGTGGGAAGTTTTGGAAGCAAGAAATCTCATATTCCTCCTAAGATACTGTCACGTGAAATGGGGTTTTAAGTCCCTGCAATTGAAAGAGAATCCAAACTCGTGCCTTTGCCTCATCACCAATTCCTTATAACCCTGGAACCTTTGTGTTATGTTTGGGTTTGACAGCACGAGGTGGAAGGCTCCCTAGGCTGCTCTAATCCCGAGGTGATGAACCGGTGGAGTGCCAGGGATGTGCAGAGCCATGGCACCCACAGCTGACCACTGACCACACGTGCCACCCCTGGCACCCACAGATGGGTGCTGACCACTGACCATCCCCTGGCACCCACAGCTGATGCTGACCACCACTGACCACCCTCTGCACCCACAGATGGGTGCTGACCACCACTGACCACCCTCTGGCACCCAGAGATGGGTGCTGACCACCACTGACCACCCCCTGCACCCACAGATGGGTGCTGACCACTGACCATCACCACCCCTGGGCTGTCCCTGGGGCTCAGGGCTGCTCTCTCTGCAGTGACCCAGGGCGCTGCTGCCTCTTAACAAATTCCAAACCTCACCAAACACCAATACACCTAACTGGGAATAGGTAATAAATGTAATAGGTGTTGAAAATCTGCATGAAAGCTCTGCCCTCCACAGTAGCAGGCTTTTACCAATTTCCATAATGCAAAGCAGCCTCTTGCTCACACAGCCGTGGATCGGGTGCTTGTTGTCATTCTCGCTCCATACCTGTTTTCCTTTAGCCATCTATCAAATGTGTGCATTTGGATGTTCTCTGAATTTGCCCGAGTGTTCTAAGCACATTTTTACACCAGTAAATAATATTAAACAGCTGTGTAATTTATGCTGCAAGAACTGAGCACCAGCTCAGTATTTTAACACCCATTTTTCACCCCTGAGATCTGCAATCCAAACACCCTGTCCGATGATACTCTCATCAAGACGGAGCATGATTTGCAATAAACTCTGTTCTTTCTGTAGGGTTTTACTCTGAAGGGCTTCCCTGTGTGCTCAGCACTCCCCAGACACCCCACGGGCACGGGAAGGAGTCCCCAGCCTGCTTTTCAAGCATGAGCTGATTCCTTCCAACATAATTTGGAAGATGCTCCCAACCTGAAAACCAAAATCAGATTTCTCTGTTGCATCTTCACCTTTTTAGTGGAGGCAATGAGAATATTGCAGGCTGCAGGCACTGTGGGAAGTTTTGGAAGCAAGAAAATCTCATATTCCTCCTAAGATACTGTGCACGTGAAATGGGGGTTTTAAGTTCCCTGCAATTGAAGAGAATCCAAACTCGTGCCTTTTGCCTCATCACCAATTCCTTATAACCCTGGAACCTTTGTGTTATGTTTGGGTTTGACAGCACGAGGTGGAAGCTCCCATTAACAGAGTCCCAGGAGTGTCCGTGTGCTGCAGCAGTGACGTGGCTTCACTGGTGTCATCAATAACCAGAGCTGAACCCTTCATGTTCTGGGTCTGGAAATGGTGAAAATCCAGGAGATCTCAGTGTCTGTGTGCTGAGTCAGCACCTGAGTGTAAACGCTGTCACCTGCCTGTGACTGCACTGAGGAGGGAACTCAGCCGTGTCAGGCTCTGCCTGTGGTTTACAGCATTAAATTCAATTCAATTTCATTTATCAGCAGCAGAGAAAGAAGATGTTGAAATTATGAGACAGGGGAATGATAATATTCTTAGTAAAGAAGTAAAATTTGTCACGATTAAAGAACAAAATTGTAATAGAGGGGCTCAGGAACATCTGCAGAGCTCGGAACATCTGTATGGGCCCAGGACACATCTGCAGGGCTCAGGACACATCTGTAGGGCTCAGGAACATCTGTATGGGCTATGAATACATCTGCAGGGCTCAGGAACATCTGCAGAGCTCAGGAACATCTGTATGGGCTCAGGACACATCTGCAGGGCTCAGGACACATCTGCAGGGCTCAGGAACATCTGCAGGGCTCAGGAACATCTGCAGAGCTCAGGACACATCTGCAGGGGCTCAGGAACATCTGCAGGGGCTCAGGAACATCTGCAAGCTCAGGACACATCTGCAGGCTCAGGAACATCTGCAGGGCAGGAACACTGCAGCTCTGCACCTCACGAACCACAGTCTGCGCTCGAGCTCTGTGAGTGTCAGCTTAACTAGCACTCATTGAGAAAATTCAAAGAAGATCAAAACCTAGAAAGACCTCATTTTCAAAGGAGGCTGGTGTCTCCTCTTCCCTTTGTACCAAAAAAAAAAAAAAAAAGAAAAAAAAAAAGAAATATAATTCTGTTTCATTTGTGTGTGCATGAGCAAATTAGTTTCAGAAGCAATTTTACAGTAATTATGACCATCTCCAATGGATTAGATTTTCAGAAATATTCACTCTAATGTCATGATGAGAACTTCCACGTTCTGATTTTTTTATTGATGTTCTAACAATTTAAGGGTTCCAATAATTTGTGTGCATGACTAGACTAGAACAAAAACACATTTACAACTTCTGAGTTTTGTGACACTGAAAATTTTATGGTGAAGTGATTTTGACCTTTGGAGGATATAAAAAATTCAATGGTAACACGATCTTTATCTCTCAGCACAGCGTGTTATGATCTGTAGTTTCAGCTCCTATTTCCTGATAAAGAGGTGTGTTTGATCTTTTATTCCTCCTAATATTTCAAGTGTATCATAATTATAAATTTATTTGGTAATCACTGTGATGGTGCTGATAGGAGAATCCATTTAGCATTTCTGTCTGCGGCGCTTCCTTCCACAAGAGACACTGTCAAGGTAAAGTACAGAGCTTTCTAAATTTATTTTAGGTGGATTTTGAGGTAAATAAACTTCAGGGAAGTTTGGGGAGTTTTGGGGAGTTTTTAATGAAAAACACCTAGTGCTCTTTTTAATAGTTTCTTTGTGCATTTTGAAGGCTTTTGTGGCCGATTTTCAGTGCCTGCTCCTCCCTGGGTGCCTCGTGCCATTTGTGTGGAGATGGCTGAGTCAACAATTGTAAATGATCCAGTTCATGTTCTGTGCAGAACCCTCCATCACTGGGCTCTGCTGAGCGAGCCTGGTAGCATTAAAACTGTGTTTAATAAAGCCAGCGTTTCAGTGCCACTTACAACAGGTCAGCAGCTGCCAAACGCAATTAATCACTGATTTACTGAGGAGGGGAAGGGACTGGAGAGCAAGGACAAACAACGGGAGTGAGAGGAAGAACCAGCACACAAAACACCCCATAATCATTGCACAAATAAATATAATTTACCTCTAATTTCTCCTCCTTAAATATCTCCTGAAGATTTTCAGGACTACCTTGCAGGATGAAGCACACAGCCTGCCAGGATGAATCCCAGGGCTGTAAGGAAGATATTTACCCTAAAGAAAGAAGAGCTGTAACTTCCCATCATTAAAAACAGGGAATTAACCTGTGGGATCTCCTTCCCAAAACACGTCAGGGAGGAGAGACAGTGGACAGGGTGTTCTTGTGCTGGAGACCTGTCCCACGTGCTGGCAGACGAACGGGAGCTGCTGAGCTGCTCAGGAGTCACACCCTGCCACTGGATGAAAGGCTGTGCAGGACTCTGGCTGGGTTTAACCGAACAGAGAGGTGTTTAATCTCACAGGCTGTTAATCTGAGAGTTCAGCCGGCTGGAGAGCATCTGCTGGCAGGGCTGTGCGGGCAGGTCTGATCCACGCAGTGGCTCTCAGCACAGATGAACAGTCGGCATATCCCAGGATATTTTCATTTGATATGTCTGCAAAGGGAAAGTGGGAATGGGTTGGGAGGAGGCATTTCCATGAAAGGCACATGGTAAACTCTGTTTGCTGCTGTGGCACCCTGGAAACTAAAGATGTCACACTGTACCATACTCCTTTCTGTTTCCCCTGTGCTCTGTCCTTCTTTGTTGTTCATATTCCAAAATATAAATGTAATTTCAAAAGGCATAGAGCAGCAAGATGTGTTTGGTGCTGTTCATTGCTGTTGCAGGTGCATGTTCTGCTTTGTCCTAAAGATCCATAACAAAACACACGAGAGATGTGAGGCCTTTGTAAAACACACAAACAAGAGTTAATTCTGTATTCTCTGAGCAGGATGGGAGGACAAAATTAGTGCCAAGTCTTGAAGCAACATACCCAGGTACTGTCTGTTCCTAAGCACACAACTGATGCCGCATTGGCTCTCTTTGATTTAGAACATCCACTCCTGATCTTTCCAGCAGCCATGCCCAGACATGAAAAAGCATCAGACATTGTCATTCATGTGCTAACAATCAATTCTTCAGTGATTGGCTCAAAGCAAAGCCAGCACACCGGGACTGTGGCTGTGCTTGCATTGCTCGGGCTTGCAGCCGTGGGTGGGTGGTGTTTTCTGGAGGAAAGAGACACCTTGAAAACCTAAAAACCCCGAGATTCTCCTGAGTTTGGCCTGCACTGGCAGGAATTTAGTCTTCATGGGGAAATCAGTCTCTCATGTTGGGAAATCAGTCCTCATGGGGAAAATCAGTCCTCATACGGAAATTAGGTGCGTGATCCTCGTTAAGAGCCTCCACTCAAGATTTCTGCCCAGAGTGAGGCCAAAACACAGCAAAATCTCCTTCTTTGAATCCCAGTTCTCCTGCAGGTGTAACCAGGGTTCCCAGTGCTGAACTGGACCATTTGCAGTGACTCTTGACCCTCCAGGGTGACCTGTCTGGGGGACACACAATTCAGGCTGTGCTGCTGTGGGGAGCAATATCAGGCAACGTGTTTTCTGCTGTGCAAACACCTTTCATGGGTGATTCACAGCACCAGCACTGCTGCAGCTGCACCTCTGAAGAGGAAGCCAAAAATAACTGTTAATTTGTGATTCACCTTAAGGCACCAAGGCTGGGAAGCATACAACTGTTAAACGGTGATAATCAGAATACACAGGTAAGACTGTGGGTTTTAGAGCCAGATCATTTAAACATTCTGAGCCAAAAAGATGGCAGGAGAACATTGTTAGTGAGCTCATTAGTCCTCTGAAACTGCCAAGCAAAGCCCATGGGCTGTCCCTGGGGCTCAGGGCTGCTCTCTCTGCAGTGACCCAGGGCGCTGCTGCCTCTTAACAAATTCCAAACCTCACCAAACACCAATACACCTAACTGGGGATAGGTAATAAACGTAATAGGTGTGAAAATCTGCATGAAAAGCTCTGCCCTCCACAGTAGCAGGCTTTTCACAATTTCCATAATGCAAAGCAGCCTCTTGCTCACACAGCCGTGGATCGGGGTGGCTTTGTTGTCATGGATACTGCTACATACCTTGTTTTCTTTCAGCCATCTATCAAATATGTGCATTTGGATGTTCTCTGAATTTGCCCGAGTGTTCTAAGCACATTTTTACACCAGTAAATAATATTAAACAGCTGTGTAATTTATGCTGCAAGACTGAGCACCAGCTCAGTATTTTAACACCCATTTTTCACCCCTGAGATCTGCAATCCAAACACCCTGTCCGATGATACTCTCATCAAGACGGAGCATGATTTGCAATAAACTCTGTTCTTTCTGTAGGGTTTTACTCTGAAGGGCTTCCCTGTGTGCTCAGCACTCCCCAGACACCCACGGGCAGGGGAAGGAGTCCCCAGCCTGCTTTTCAAGCATGAGCTGATTCCTTCCAACATAATTTGGAAGATGCTCCCAACCTGAAACCAAAATCAGATTTCTCTGTTGCATCTTCACCTTTTTAGTGGAGGCAATGAGAATATTGCAGGCTGCAGGCACTGTGGGAAGTTTTGGAAGCAGAAAATCTCATATTCCTCCTAAGATACTGTGCACGTGAAATGGGGGTTTTAAGTCCCTGCAATTGAAGAAAATCCAAACTCGTGCCTTTTGCCTCATCACCTATTCCTGAACCTTTGTGTTATGTTTGGGTTTGACAGCACGAGGTGGAAGCTCCCATTAACAGAGTCCCAGGAGTGTCCGTGTGCTGCTGCAGTGACGTGGCTTCACTGGTGTCATCAATAACCAGAGCTGAACCCTTCATGTTCTGGGTCTGGAAATGGTGAAAAATCCAGGAGATCTCAGTGTCTGTGTGCTGAGTCAGCACCTGAGTGTAAACGCTGTCACCTGCCTGTGACTGCACTGAGGAGGGAACTCAGCCGTGTCAGGCTCTGCCTGTGGTTTACAGCATTAAATTCAATTCAATTTCATTTATCAGCAGCAGAGAAAGAAGATGTTGAAATTATGAGACAGGGGATGATAATATTCTTAGTAAAGAAGTAAAATTTGTCACGATTAAAGAACAAAATTGTAATAGAGGGGCTCAGGAACATCTGCAGAGCTCAGGAACATCTGTATGGGCCCAGGACACATCTGCAGGGGCTCAGGACACATCTGTAGGGCTCAGGAACATCTGTATGGGCTCAGGAACATCTGCAGGGCTCAGGAACATCTGCAGAGCTCAGGAACATCTGCAGGGCTCAGGAACATCTGTATGGGCTCAGGACACATCTGTAGGGCTCAGGAACATCTGCAGGGCTCAGGAACATCTGCAGGGCTCAGGACACATCTGCAGGGGCTCAGGAACATCTGCAGGGGCTCAGGAACATCTGCAGAGCTCAGGACACATCTGCAGGGCTCAGGAACCTGCAGGCCAGGAACATCTGCAGCTCTGCACCCTCAGCTGAACCACACTGGCTGCAGCTCTGGAGTCAGCTAATAGGCACCGATGAGAAAATTTCAAAGAAGATCAAAACCTAAGAAAGACCCTCATTTTCAAAGGAGGCTGGTGTCTCCTCTTCCCTTTGTACCAAAAAAAAAAAAAAAAAGAAAAAAAAAAGAAATATACATTCTCACATTTGTGTGGCATGAAGCAAAATTAGTTTCAGAAGCAATTTTACAGCAATTATGACCATCTCCAATGGATTAGATTTTCAGAAATATTCACTCTAATGTCATGATGAGAACTTCCACGTTCTGATTTTTTTTATTTGATGTTCTAACAATTTAAGGGTTCCAATAATTTGTGTGCATGACTAGACTAGAACAAAAACACATTTACAACTTCTGAGTTTTGTGACACTGAAAATTTTATGGTGAAGTGATTTTGACCTTTGGAGGATATAAAAAATTCAATGGTAACACGATCTTTATCTCTCAGCACAGCGTGTTATGATCTGCAGTTTCAGCTCCTATTTCCTGATAAAGAGGTGTGTTTGATCTTTTATTCCTCCTAATATTTCAAGTGTATCATAATTATAAATTTATTTGGTAATCACTGTGATGGTGCTGATAGGAGAATCCATTTAGCATTTCTGTCTGCGGCGCTTCCTTCCACAGGAGACACTGTCAAGGTAAAGTACAGAGCTTTCTAAATTTATTTTAGGTGGATTTTGAGGTAAATAAACTTCAGGGAAGTTTGGGGAGTTTTGGGGAGTTTTTAATGAAAAACACCTAGTGCTCTTTTTAATAGTTTCTTTGGGCTTTTGTGGCCGATTTTCAGTGCCTGCTCCTCCCTGGGATGGGGCCTCATGCCATTTGTGTGGAGATTGGCTGAGTCAACAATTGTAAATGATCGAATTCATGTTCTGTGCAAAACCCTCCATCACTGGGCTCTGCTGAGCGAGCCTGGTAGCATTAAAACTGTGTTTAATAAAGCCAGCGTTTCAGTGCCACTTACAACAGGTCAGCAGCTGCCAAACGCAATTAATCACTGATTTACTGAGGAGGGCAAGGGACTGGAGAGCAAGGACAAACAACGGGAGTGAGAGGAAGAACCAGCACACAAAAACACCCCATAATCATTGCACAAATAAATATAATTTACCTCTAATTTCTCCTCCTTAAATATCTCCTGAAGATTTTCAGGACTACCTTGCAGGATGAAGCACACAGCCTGCCAGGATGAATCCCAGGGCTGTAAGGAAGATATTTACCCTAAAGAAAGAAGAGCTGTAACTTCCCATCATTAAAAACAGGGAATTACCTGTTGGATCTCCTTCCCAAAACAGTCAGGGAGGCAGAGACAGATGGACAGGGTGTTCTTGTGCTGGAGACTGTCCCACGTGCTGGCAGAGGAACGGGAGCTGTGCTGGAGCTGCTCAGGAGTCACACCCTGCACTGGATGAAAGGCTGTGCAGGACTCTAGGCTGGGTTTAACCAGAACAGAGAGAGTGTTTAATTCACAGGCTGTTTAATCTGGAGTTCACAGCCGGGCTGGGAGAGCAGCTCTGCCTGGCAGGGGCTGTGCTGGGCAGGTCTGATCCACCAGTGGCTCTCAGCACAGATGAACAGTCGGCATATCCCAGGAATTCTTTCATTTGAATTGTCTGCAAAGGGAAAGTGGGAATGGGTTTGCAGGAGGCCTTTCCAATGAAAGGACACTTTCGTTGTGCAAACTCTGTTTGCTGCTGTGGCACCCTGGAACACTAAAGATGTCACACTGTACCCATACTCCTTTCTGTTTCCCCGTTGCTCTGTCCTTTTTGTTGTTCATATTCCAAAAATTAAATGTAATTTCAAAAGGCATAGAGCAGCAAGATGTGTTGGTGCTGGTTCATTGCTGTTGCAGGTGCATGTTCTGCTTTTGTCCTAAAGATCCATAACAAAACACAACGAGGATTGAGGCCTTTGTAAAACACACAAACAAGAGTTAATTCTGTATTCTCTGAGCAGGATGGGAGGACAAAATTAGTGCCAAGTCTTGAAGCAATTACCCCAGGTACTGTCTGTTCCTAAGCACAACAAGCTGATGCCGCATGGCTCTTCCTTTGAATTTAAACATCCCCTCTGATCTTTCCAGCAGCCATGCCCAGACATGAAAAAGCATCAGACATTGTCATTCATGTGCTAACAATCAATTATTCAGTGATTGGCTCAAAGCAAAGCCAGCACACCGGGACTGTGGCTGTGTGCATTGCTCGGGCTTGCAGCCGTGGGTGGGTGGTGTTTTCTGGAGGAAAGAGACACCTGAAAAACCTAAAAAACCCCGAGATTCTCCTGAGTTTGGCCTGCACTGGCAGGAATTTAGTCTTCATGGGGAAATCAGTTCTCATGTGGAAATCAGTCCTCATGGGGAAATCAGTCCTCATACGGAAATTAGGTGCTGATCCTTGTTAAGAGGCTCCACTCAGATCTTCTGCCCAGAGTGAGGCCAAAACACAGCAAAATCTTTCCTTTGAATCCCAGTTCTCCTGCAGGTGTAACCAGTGGTTCCCAGTGCTGAACTGGACCGTTTGCAGTAACTCTTGACCCTCCAGGATGATCTGTCTGGGGACAATTCAGGCTGTGCTGCTGTGGGGAGCAATATCAGGACACGTGTTTTCTGCTGTGCAAACACATTTCATGGGTGATTCACAGCACCAGCACTGCTGCAGCTGCACCTCTGAAGAGGAAGCCAAAATAACTGTTAATTTGTGATCACCTTGAAGGCACACAGGCTCGGGAGCATTGACAATGTGTTTAGGAAAGGCGGTGATAATCAGGAATACACGGTAATGACTGTGGGTTTTAGAGCCAGATCATTTAAACATTCCGAGCAAAAAGATGGCAGGAGAACATTGTTAGTGAGCTCATTAGTCCTCTGAAACTGCCAAGCAAAGCCATTAATGGGGAGAATCGGATTTGATAAGAATGGGATTTGCGAAGGCAATCTTTGAGGACCTGGAAAATGTGAATGTTTAGCAGGGGCTGGTTTTGCAGCTGGTGTAAATCCTGCACAGAGGAGCCCCTGCTCTCACTGTGCCTCTCTCCTGGCATTCCCCACATTCCCACATTCCCCACATCCCTGTGTGGTTCTCACTGGATGAGCTCTGCACGGTGCTGGCATTTCCTTGGATATCTCTTTTGCAGGTCAGCGCTGAATGAGGCATCAACATAAAAAAAAAATAAATAAATGTTGATTCATGCCTCTCCTTCCTTCCACTATTTATTTCCCATCCTGTTTTTATTAACCTTATTCTCTAAATTTCCCTGGGCCCATATTGGCTGGGCCTGATAAAATTTTGGCAGCTCCTCGTGTCACCTCATTTGTCACTTTTACAGACTGTGGAGGGTCCCTCCTGCACTGCAGTTCTTGAGTGGGTCCTGCTGGAGCTGTGCTGGTCCTCACCTGAGATGTGAGATGTGTTTGTGCTGTGCACCTCTGAAGGATTTCTGTGAGTGTTTCCTCTCACAGTCCCAGGGTGATTCAGGCAGAGGGGTCCTGTCCCAGCACCAGCACATGTTCATTTTACACCCCCGAGGCTTTAAAACGTGCTGCAGTGTTGGTTTCACATCCACAGCCCAATTCAAGTCTAGCAAAGGAAGATGCTACAATTAAAAGTCGAGAATGTAAAACATAGGTGTGTTAATTAATTCCAGTTGGGATATTGAGGTTGTGACATTTCACATTTCCCTTCTGCCCTGGAAATGGGAGGCAAATCCAGGTCCTGTTTGTCCTTCCTGTCCCATCCTTCTTCCTCTCCCTGTCCCTGTCCCATCTCTGTCCCTGTCCTCCCTGTCCCATCCCTGATCCTTTCCCTGTCCCATCCCTTCCCTTGTCCCTGTCCCATCCCTGTCCCTGTCCCTGTCCCTGTCCCATCCCTGTCCCTGTCCCATCCTGTCCCTGTCCCTGTCCCTGTCCCTGTCCCTCCCTGTCCCACTCCCTTCCCTGCTCCATCCCATTCTCCTGCTCCCATCCCCTGTCCCTGTCCCTGTCCCTCTGTCCCATCCCTGTCCCTGTCCATCCTGTTTCCTGTTCTGTCCCTCCCTGTCCCATCCCTGTCCCTGTCCTCCCTGTCCCTCCTTCCGCCATCCCTGTCCCTGCCGTCCCGTGTCCCATCCCTGCCATCCCTGTCCCTGTCCCATCCTGTCCGTCCCTGTCCCATCCCTGTCCCATCCCGATGCCATCCCTCTGTCCCAGTCCCTCCCTGTCCCATCCCTGTCCCATCCCTCCCTCCTGTCCATCGCCATCCCTGTCCTGTCCCTGTCCCGTCCTTCCCTGTCCCCATCCCTGTCCCTGTCCCATCTCTGTCCTGATCCCGTCTGTCCCTGTCCCATCGGGTCCTGCCTCCCGCCCTCAGGCAGCGCTGGGGGTCCCCATGAGGTGGGGGCTCAGGGGGGAGCAGAATTGCCTACGGCCGGCGATCGCTCCGTGCCCGCGGGGACGTCACAGCACAGCTCCTGGCAGCGGTGAGCCGATGGGGAACAGGGGATGAGCTCTCAGCGAACCGTCTGTAGTTCCTTTTTTTTTTTTTTTTTCTCCCCCAAAAATTATTGCTAAAGGGCGTCGACACAGCCACACACAGTGCAGGCACGCTGCAAGACGGTAGTGCGACTGGGGAGACACTGACCTCTGAAGAGGGGGTCGGAAAAGGGATTTGCTTTGGGATCAGAAGGAAGGTCTGCGTCGGGAAAGGAACTGCGGGGTTCGAGAGGAACTGCGGGGTCGGAGAAGGGACTGCGGGGTCGGAGAAGGGACTGCGGGGTCGGAGAAGGGACTGCGGGGTCGGAGAAGGGACTGCGGGGTCGGAGCCCACCCTGCGGGATCGCAGGGCAGCAATTTCACCAGGACTGAGCCTTCCCTGCCGTGCCCATACCGTGCCAGACCCGGGAGCCCCGGGAGCCCTGCCTGGGGTGCACAGGAGCGGGGTCACCTCCCTGCAGGGCCCAGGAGCGGGGTCACCTCCCTGCGTGGCCAGGGAGCGGGGTCACCTCCCTGCAGTGGCCAGGGAGCGGGGTCACCTCCCTGCGGGTCCCGGGAGCGGGGTCACCTCCCTGCGGGTCCCGGGAGCGGGGTCACCTCCCTGCGTGCCCGGAGCGGGGTCACCTCCCTGCGGGTCCAGGAGCGGGGTCACCTCCTGCGGGTCCCAGGAGCGGGGTCACCTCCCTGCGGGTCCCAGGAGCGGGGTCACCTCCCCTCAGTGCCAGTGAGCGGGGTCACTTCCTGAGTGGCCAGGAGCGGGTCACCTTCCCTGCAGTGCCCAGGAGCATGGGTCACCTCCTGCGTAGTGATTTGGTCTCAGGTTGCTGTTTTGTTTGGTTTTCTTTTTATTGCTCCTATTGTTTTCGTTTTGGTCCCGGGCGGGGTCACCTCCGTGCGGGTCCCAGGAGCGGGGTCACCTCCCTGCTGCCAGAGCGGGTCCCTCCCAGCAGGAGCGGGGTCACCTCCCTGCGGGTCCCGGGAGCGGGGTCACCTCCCTGCAGGCCCGGGAGCGGGGTCACCTCCCTGCAGTGGCCACGGAGCGGGGTCACCTCCCTGCAGTGGTCCCGGGAGCGGGGTCACCTCCCTGCAGTGCCAGGAGCGGGGTCACCTCCCGTGCGGGTCCCAGGAGCGGGGTCACCTCCCTGCAGTGCCAGGAGCGGGGTCACCTCCGTGCGGGTCCCAGGAGCGGGGTCACCTCCCTGCGGTGTCCAGGAGCGGGGTCACCTCCCTGTAGTGCCAGGAGCGGGGTCACCTCCCTGCGGGTCCCGGGAGCGGGGTCACCTCCCTGTACGGTCCCGGGAGCGGGGTCACCTCCCTGCGGGTCCCGGGAGCGGGGTCACCTCCCTGACGGCCACGGGAGCGGGGTCACCTCCCTGACGGGCCGGGAGCGGGGTCACCTCCCTGCGTGGCCACGGGAGCGGGGTCACCTCCCTGTCAGTGCCAGGAGCGGGGTCACCTCCGTGCGAGTGCCCAGGAGCGGGGTCACCTCCGTGCGGGTCCAGGAGCGGGGTCACCTCCCTCGGTCCGGGGCGGGGCCTCCTAGTGCCCAGGAGCGGGGTCACCTCCCTGTAGTGCCAGGAGCGGGGTCACCTCCCTGCGGGTCCCGGGAGCGGGGTCACCTCCCTGTACGTGGTCCCGGAGCGGGGTCACCTCCTGCGGGTCCCGGGAGCGGGGTCACCTCCCTGCAGTGCCCAGGAGCGGGGTCACCTCCCTGCGGGTCCCAGGAGCGGGGTCACCTCCCTGCAGTGCCAGGAGCGGCGTCACCTCCTGCGGGGTATCCAGGGATCAAGGGTCACTTCCCCGCAGCTCTGCTGATGGGCCTTCCGGGGACTCATGGGCACACTGTTTAAAACCGGTGGCTCGGACACCCACTGCCACAGAGAAGCTGTGAAAGTGTCCAGTGTACCCTGGTAAGATACAAGGCCAGGCTTTGGACAGGGATTGGAGCAGCAGAAGGACCCTGACCATGGCCATGGCTATCGGTTTGGAATTGGATGTTTTTGAGGTCTGTCCCAGCCCAGTTCTCCAATTCCTTGATCCACTCACATGAACATCATCCCCGCCCCGCAGAGCCGGGCAGAGGAGGGGACACACCGGCCCTGCTCCCCCCTCGCTGCGGCCACCCCACACCAACGAGGAGCTGAGAAATTGTGAACGCATTGAGCGCAGTTTCACAGCCCCGCGTTGGCAGAGCCGCTCCTGTAACCGATAAAGTGGGAAACTTCACAGCACCGAGTGGTCCTCGATTCACAGCTCCACATGTGTCACAGTCTGGTGTTAACGCACTGTGAGCGATTACACAAACCGCGGCAGAGAGGTGCTGGGCACAGCCTGTCACTGCTCCGGGCTGGCCACGCTCTCTGCTCGCCCTGGGGCTCTCACCTCGCTGGTCACGGGTATCTGACGATAGGTGAAGGAAGGTGACGTGCCCTTGCCAGTGCCTAGTGCCCTGCCACAACCAGCACCTCTGCTCCACATTCACCCGCACGCCCCCACACAGCACCCTTGCCCCACACCAGCACCCTGCCTCCATAACCACCACCCTGCCCCATTGCAGCACCCTGCCCCCTCTGCCCCATGCCAGCCCCATCCCTGTCAGAACAGCCCCTCCAGGGGCTCTGCTCCGTGTGCCCTCCTCCCCGGGGAATGCTCATCTGAGGTTTGGTGTCCCTTTGTTAATGGAGCAAAAGGACAGTGATGTTCCTACAGAGGGAAAATGGGTTTTAAACCACAGAGGGTATGGGTGGACTTTCATATGTCGTATGTGGGAAAAGATTCTTGCCCTGTGATGGTGGGCGGGGTCCTGGCAATGCGGTGAGTGCAAGAGCCAGTGGGATGGGATGGGATGTGATCAGTGGTGATTTGGGATGGTGGATGGGATGGGAATGGGAATGGCATGGTGATGGGATGGGGTGGGATGGGATGGATGGGGTGAGGTAGGGATGGATGAGGGAATGGGATCAATGGGATAGGATGGGATGATGGGATTCAATTGGATTTTCAGGTCCTGTCACAACCTGAACTAGCATGTCGGGGCATTCTGATGATTGACTATGGCCACGAATGCCCTAACCCCGGCAGAGGGGAACTGTTTCACCTGCAGGACACTGAGCACTGTAGGAGGTGGTGAGAGTCTATGGATGGAGGGAGCTGTGGCTTCCAGGCTGCCAACCCTCCTGGAGCACCCTCGGGGACAGCAGCACCTTTGGGGACTCCTCTTTGGGAAGAGCCCGTGGGTGCTGTGCTCGGGGCAGCTGCCAAACTGTGCTGGGAACGGGGGGAGATTGCTCACAGCAGCCACCTCAGGAGCCTGAGCACAACAGGGTGTCCTGGGAAAATAAATATTTTGGGAAAAGCACCAAAGCACAAGTTATTTTCTGATTTATCAGAGAACTGGAACACATTGTGGAAGAAAAAGGTATTTTCTAAAAAGGCCTTTCAAGCACAATGCCTCATTCTCTGCAATGTTCGTCTTCAAAAACCAAGAATGGGGAAGGATTAATGGTCCAGGACCCTACGAATTCGCACTTCCTGGAACAAAGAACAAAGATGTAAAGCGCCTGTCTTCAAATGTCCCTGTTTTCTACAAAGGAATATAATTTTGCTTCTGTCATCATTTCAAGAAATACTTTCTCCACAATGATTTCTCTTCCAAAGTCAAAGAGTAGAAATCACTAAAGAAAAAAAAAAAAAAAGTAGAGGAAGAAAAAACCTCTTGCAATTCTTCTGGGGGAAAAAGCAAAAAAAGAGAAAAAAAAAAAAGAAAAAGAATACTGCAGCACACATAGACGTCTTAGTTTTTGCTGGCAGAGGCAGAAATCACTTGAAACAAGAAGAAAGAAGGAGAGGCTGAACATGTTTCAATTAAAAAAACATTATTAGCTCACAAAGGAAGAGATAAAAAAGGCTGTTTGCCTCAGGAGATACTGGGGCTGCGCTTATGCTTGCCTATGTCGAGCTGCACCGTTCAGGGATGGAGAGCCTGGGGGACAGGGAATGGTGCCCACTGCGTGCCAGGAATGGCACTGGGGATGCTCCAGGCTTGGCCCTTCCCTGCCACCCTTCCCTGCTCAGATGGGGATGGGAAAAATTGAATTGTTGGTTTGTCTGCATTTGTGGGGTTTGGCAATTCTCAAGCCCTTTATTGACTATGGTGTGGGCTGGGAGAGGCTTAGAGATGAGAGGGCTGTGAGGGATGGACGGAGAGGTGATAGGATGGGGAGAGGCTGTACGGATGGAGGAGCTTGGAAGGGAGAGCTTGTGGAGAGAGAGGCTGTGAAGGGATGGAGCCTTGAGATGAGAGAGGCTGATGGGAGGGGAGAGCTGTAGGATGGGAGGGCTGTGGGATGGAGAGAGTTGGATGAAGAGGCTGTGAGGGTGGAGAGAGGCTGTCAGGAGAGAGTGAGGTGAAGAGATGAGGATGATGTCAACTAGCATTGGGATCGGAAAGACTGTAGGGTGTAGAGCTGATGATGAATGGGAGAGGCTGTGAGGGGATGGAGAGAGGCTGTGAGATGGAGGAGGGGTAGGGAGGAGAGGCTGAGGTGTAGGGAGGGAGAGGCTGTGAGGGAGGAGGCAGTGTAGATGGAGACTAGGGGAGAAGAGGCTGTAGGGATGGGGAAAGGCTGTGGATGGGAGCGTGGGGAGAGATAGGGATGGGGATAGGCGGATGAGAGGTGAGGATGTTTAGTAGAGAGTGGAGCGATGAGAGTGTGATGAGGAGGCGTGGATGAGAGAAGGCTGTAGGGATGGGAGAAGGCTGTAGGGATGGAGAGAGGCTTGCAGTGGATGTGAGAGAGGCAGGAACTGAGAGAAAGGTTGTAAGGAATGGGATTGAAAGGGCTGTAGGAGATGGGGAGGGGAGATGGAGGCTGTGAGGGAGTGGAGAAGGGAAAACATCGTAGAGGGAGTGGGAGAGAGAGGGCTGTGAGGAGTGAGAAGCTGTGTAGGTGGAAGAGGCTGTAGGGAAGGAACTAGGAACGAGAGGCTGTAGGATGGAGAGAGGGCTGTAGGGAGGGGACTTGGGGGATGGAAGAGATAGGAGGAAAAGGGCTGTAGGGCATGGGGAAAGGCTGTAGGATGGGGAAAGGCTTGATGGAGGGAGTGAGGGGAAGGAGAGGTGTGTGAGGCTGTAGGGATGGGGAAAGGCTCGTGAGGGGATGGGGAGAGGCTGTAGGGATGGGGGAAAGGCTGTAGGGATGGGGAAGCTTAGGGATGGGAGATGCTAAGAGAGAGGCTGTACGGGATGGAGAAAGGCTGTGTAGGGTATGGAAGGGCTGAAGGGTGGAGAAGGCTTAAGGGATGGAGGAGGGCTGTGGTGGGAGAGGGTGGGATGGAGAGAGGCTGTGAGGGATGGGAGAAAGGCTGTAGGGATGGGGAAAGGCTGTAGGAGATGGAAAGGTGAGGGATGGAGGGAGAGGCTGATGAGGTGATGGAGGGGTAGGGATGGAGAGGTGTAGGGAGGAGAGAGCGTGTAGGGATTGGGGAGAGGCTGCTGAGGGATGGAGAGAGGCTGTAGGGATGGGAAGGCTGTAGAGGGGATGGTTAAAGGCTGTAGGGTGGGAGGAGAGTCTGTAGGGATGGAGTGAGAGGCTGTGGGGATAGGAGAGGCTGAGGAAACGAGGCAGGGATTGGAGTAGGATGGAAATGGCTTGTAGGGATGGGAGAAAGGCGTAGGATGGGAGAGGCCTGTAGGTTGGAAGCTTGTGGGAAAGAGAGGCTGGTAGGGATGGAGAAGCGGGGATCTTTAGAAGGGAGATCATGTGTAGAGAGATAGTGAGAGTGTAGGGATGGAGAAAGGGCTGCTGATGGGATGGAGAAAGGCATGTAGGGAGGGAAAGGCTGTGGGTGGGGAAGTATGGCCTGGAGGCTTGGGAGGAAGGTGCTGTAAGGATGGGGAGGTCGGAAGGCTCATCCATTTTGGTTTTTTCTTTTCAGTTAAAGATCACGCTACTCCGGTCCTGCAGTAATGGACGTGGGGTGATGGGAGGGGCTTTGCGGACAGATGCAGCTGAGGGTAGGTGGCTTCAATCCCAAGTGGGATGGAAAGGCGTGGTGGGAAGATGGGTTGTGATTGGATGGAGAGAGGGTGTAGGGATGGGGAGAGGCTGTGAGGGGATGGGGAGAGGCTGTAGGGATGGGAGAGGCTGTGAGGGGATGGAGAGAGGCTGTGAGGAGAGAGGGTAGGAGGAGAGGCTGTGAGGGGATGGAGAGAGGCGTGTAGGGATGGGGAGAGGCTGTGAGGGGATGGAGAGAGGCTGTAGGGATGGAGGAGAGGCTGTGAGGGGATGGGAGAGGTGTAGGGATGGGGAGAGGCTGTGAGGGATGGGAGAAGGCTGTAGGGATGGGGAAAGGCTGTAGGGATGGGGAAAGGCTGTAGGGATGGAGAGAGGCTGTAGGGATGGAGAAAGGCTGTAGGGATGGGGAGAGGCTGTAGGGATGAGAGGCGAGGGAGGGAGAGGTGTAGGATGGGAACTGAGGGAGGGAGGCTTAGTGGAGGCTGGGGATGGAGAGAGGGTGTAGGATGGAGAGGGGTAGTGGAGAGAGGCTGTGGATGGAGCGTAGGGATGGGAAGTGTAGGATGGGGAGGCTGTAGGGATGAGAGGCCCTTCCAAGAGAAAAGCCCGTGGTGGAAGGATGTAGGGATGGAGAGCGTAGGCTGGAAGAGTGTGGAGGGTGTAGCTGTTAGGAGGAAGAGAGCTGTTAGGTGAAGGGATTAGGATTGGAGAGAAGCTGTAGGGATGGGGGAAAGGCTGTAGGGATGGGAGGCGTAAGGAGGTAGAGAGGGCTGCTATGGGAATGGAGAGAGGCTGTAGAAGGGGACGTGGATGAGAGAGGGTAAGGAGAGGTGGGAGGAGAAGGCTGTAGGGATGGGGAGAGGCTGTAGGGATGGAGAGAGGCTGTGAGGATGGGGAGAGCGTGGGAGGGAGAGGCGTGTAGGGATGGAGAGAGGCTGTGAGGGGATGGAGAGAGGGTGTAGGGATGGGGAGAGGCTGTGAGGGGATGGGGAGAGGCTGTAGGGATGGAGAGAGGCTGTAGGGATGGAGAGAGGCTGTAGGGATGGGGAGAGGGTGAGGGGATGGAGGAGAGGTGTAGGGATGGGGAGAGGCTCGTGTGGGAGGTTAGGGATGGGGACAGAGGACAGTGGGCTGAAGGGATGGGGAGAGGCTGTAGGGATGGAGAGAGGCTGTAGGATGGGGAGTAGGGCTGTAGGCGTGGAGAGGCTGATGTGGGGGGTAGGGCTGTGATTTCACTCAGGCTCTGTGGAGATGGCACTGAGGGGTGGCCTCGGTGGCCCCATTGTCACCACACCAAATGAACCCCATGGTGGGGAGAGACAAGGAATTTCTCTGCACAGCACCCCTCATGTGTGCCCAGGTGGGTGAAACTGGACCCCACGTGGCTTTGACCCTTGGCTCTGCGTGGCTTTCCTGTGTGATAAAAACCCGCTCTCGCTGCCAGGCAGAGCTCCTGCCCCATCACTCAGTGCGTGCTCAGAAGCAGAGTTATTTGGACTGAAAGGAAATTCAGATCAATCACATAAAACCTGGTAAGAAATGAATCCAAATGGTTCTTGCTGCTCACACTAAGAGCAAACACAACATGAAGAAGATGCTCTGGCAGCATTTGCGGCTGATGGTCACCAGAGATCTCATTTTTGTGAATATCTCTTAATTTCCAGGCACTTGTTGTGGGCACATAAATAAGTAATGACATCTCATCTGGAAGCAGACACTGAGGCAATGGCATTTCTCGGGCTGTAGCATTGCTGTGCAGAAAACACACTCTGAGGGCAGCGATGTGACAAGTGAAACGCCTGGCGATGCTGTGGCTGTCCTGCTGCCCGTGACCTCGGTGCCTTTTGAACTTTATTTATTATGGATGACACATGAGCGTGGCTGCTCCTGAGCAGGGAGACACTGCTGAACAGAACGAGCACCAGCAGCAGTGCCCTGCTCAGCGACAGAGCTGTCAGTGCTCAGATGTGCTCCGTACAGGGGCTCCGTGTTAATCCATCATTTGGGACAGTGGCACTTTGGATGACACCAGCACGGTGTCACACAGCACTAATTAGCTGTCACTGTCACATTCCTGCTGGAGCTGTCATCTCACAGAGGTGCTCATCCCGAGGATGGGAGGTGTCAGCAGTCACAGCTCCTCGTTCCTGGAGGCTCTGGGGTGCTGCAGGAGCTCCTGGGGAGGCACAGGAGGATTCCCTCATTTCTGCCGGATTATGGGAAATGTTTGGCTGCTCTGGAGAGCCAAAAGCTGTGTCCCTGTTCCTTTATCTGCTTCCTCCCCGACCATCCCCTGCACAGACAGAGTGTAGGATCATATCTGCCTTCCTGATCACCTCCAGCACAGACAGAGTGTAGGATCATATCTGCTTCCTCCTGATCATCTACTGCACAGACAGAGTGTAGGATCATATCTGCTTCCTCCTGATCATCTCTGCACAGACAGAGTGTAGGATCATATCTGCTTCCTCCTGATCATCTCCTGCACAGACAGAGTGTAGGATCATATCTGCTTCCTCCTGATCATACCTCTGCCAGACAGAGTGTAGGATCATATCTGCCTTCCTCCTGATCATCCCCTGCACAGACAGAGTGTAAGGATACATAAATCTGCTTCCTCCTGATCACACCCCTGCACAACAGATCCAGTGTAGGATCATACTGCTTCCTCCTGATCATCTATCTGCACAAGACAGAGTGGTAGGATCATATCTGCTTCCCTCCTGATCACCTCTGCACAGACAGAGTGTAGGATCATATCTGCTTCCTCCTGATCATCTACTGCACAGACAGAGTGTAGGATCATATCTGCTTCCTCCTGATCATCCCCTGCACAGACAGAGTGTAGGATCATATCTGCTTCCTCCTGATCCTCTCTGCACAGAGTGTAGGATCCTCCCATCCTGCTAAGAGTCCCTTGTCCAAACTGTTCCAGTTTTTGTGGGGTGCTGTGTGTGCTCAGAATGAGGGGTCACCCTCACAGAGCAGTTGTTGGTGGTGCTCTCCTCACTCTGGGGACATGGGCAGGAATGGTGCCTTGCTGGAATAAATCTATTGTAGACTATCACAATCTATTGTATTTATAAATAAATAAATAATATATATATATAATATATATATATATATATTATAAGTATAAACAATATCTCATTCCCCTTTCCCTGTCCCTTTCCAAGGGGAAGTTGTCTGTTTTTCTTTTTTCCTAAACAGCATTTTAACCAGAGCTCTGCAAATTTCCTCTGTTCTTTCTGGATATTGCTTTTAAGATTTTAAACTGTTTGGGGATTGTGAAAGGATTGTTCTGAACTTGAACCTCAAGCTGCAGGATAAATACGTGATTACAGATCCTACACCTCCCTGTCTGGTGTAACTGCCCTGGCAGGCTCAGTCTAATGCTCTTCCTGAAAAATCAGTGATGGATCTCACTCAGGTTTCACAAATGGCAGCGCTGTTCCAGGCGGGAAAGGTGGAACCATCTCCTGTCCAGACCACAAACAGGACATTGTGGCTGCTGTCCAGTGCCTGGCTATAAATTAATCATAGCCTGCGGTGGAGGAAATGTTCCCATTTGCTCAGCAGCAGAGGGATTCAACTCCTGCTTCATGAATTCTTTATCGTTAAATCTTATATATCATGGAAATGAGCTGCGAGTGCCTGCAGCTTGCTAACAGAACGGTGCAGATTTCATGGCCAGTTCCACACCTCGCAGAGATTGTGGTCAGCAGCCAGGAGAGGAAATCTGACACCTTCTGTGGCTTCAGTTTGGATCCCTTGTTCCTCCTGCAGCTCCTCTGGATTTTCATTGAGCTGTGATCTATCGCTCCCTTTGCTGCTGTTCCTCCTGTGGGGATGGAGGGTTCAGGCTCTGGAATGGCCAGGGAGTGACAGAAGATCCCAGTTTGGCTCAGGGAGTGACAGGAGATCCAGTTTTGGGCTCAGGGAGTGACAGGAATCCAGTTGCTGGGAGCAGAATCCCAGTTTGGCTCAGTGACAGAAGACCCAGTTTGGCTCAGGAGTGACAGAAGATCCATTTGGCTCAGGGAGTGACAGGAGATCCCAGTTTGGGCTCAGGGAGTGACAGAAGATCCCAGTTTGGTCAGGGAGTGACAGAGATCCAGTCAGGCTCAGGAGTGACAGAAGATCCCAGTTTGGGCTCAGGGAGTGACAGGAGATCCCAGTTTGGCTCAGGGAGTGACAGGAGATCCCAGTTTGGGCTCAGGGAGTGAAGAAGATCCAGTTGGGCTCAGGGAGTGACAGGAGATCCCATTTGGGCTCAGGGAGTGACAGAAGATCCCAGTTTGGGCTCAGGGAGTGACAGGAGATCCCAGTTTGGGCTCAGGGAGTGACAGAAGATCCCAGTTTGGCTCAGGGAGGTGACAGATGATCCCAGCTCAGGCTCAGGGTCTGATGGGGCTCAGGCAGGACCGAGGGCCCATCCTGGGCTGCAGGGAACCCCTGGGCCCTGGACAGAGGAGGTGTTTGGGTAGTTTGGGGTCACCATGGTCTGTTTGTAGGGATCTGGGGGCCCTGAGAATGTGGGGTGTGGAATGGGGTGATCCATCACAGCATCCCAGACTGGGAGGGTGGCAGGATCCTGAGCTGCACGGGGAGTTGGCTGTTCAGACAGAGTCGCTGCCACAGGACCCTATAAACCATTGCCACCCTGAGATACAGCACAGCGTGTGAGCAGGGACAGCGCTGGCTCCACGTGCCATTACAGAGTCACAGACACCTGGGTGCTGACAAACAAAATATTTAAATGGTGAAGCCCTTGGGAAGAGCAGAACTGTCCTGGGTTTGGCTCCCACCTCCAGGAGGACAGGCAGGTACCTGTGCTGGGCATGCAGGGCTCGATAAAATCAGGAAGGAAGGGAAGGGAAGGGAAGGAAGGGAAGGGAAGGGAAGGGAAGGGAAGGGAAAGGGAGAAGGAAGGAAGGGAGGAAGGGAAGGGAAGGAAAGGGAAGGGAAGGGAAGGGAAGGGAAGGGAAAGGGAAGGGAAGGGAAGGGAAGGGAAGGGAAGGGAAGGGAAGGGAAGGGAAGGGAAGGGAAGGGAAGGCAAGGGAAGGGAAGGGAGAGTTCCATGGGGGATTTTGGGCAGGAATTCCTCCCCTGGAGGGTGGGCAGCCCTGGCACAGAGTGGATCCCTGCAGTGCCCAGGGCCAGGCTGGACATTGGGGACATTGGGGACATTGGGGACAGTGGGGGTGTCCCTGGGGTGGCTCTGGATGAATTTCCAGCCCTGAGCACTCTGTGTCTCTCCAATCAGACTTTTCCCCTCTTTTCCAAGCCTGTGTCCGTGTTGCAGCTCCCCATCGATGCAGCCCCAGCTCCGTGGTGGGAGCACAGCTCCAAGGCTGGACACAATCATCTCCTCCTTTTCTCTCCTGCTCATTGTTTTTTAAACCTCCAGCTCCATCTCGTCTGTGCACAGATAATTTCTATACAATAAACCTCGTGCACAGCTTCAAGTGTTCAGTGTAATGACGGGAGCACTGAGGCAGCTAGGTAGATAATTTATTTGATTTCGAAATGCTGCCACATTTATACACGGGAAACTTTAAAGAAAATTAAACTCATTAAAAGCCCCCACATAAATTGTTTTTTGCAACAAAGCAATTAAGAAATCTCTCCAGCACGGTGGGCAACATTCTAAATAAAATAAAGCCCAAATTACCTTTTACTGGAAACAAAGTAAAAGCTATCTCTTGTGACTTAATAAGAAATGGGGGTTTTAGAATTAATACAAAGATTTAGCAGCTTCCTTCTTATGTGTTGCTAAGCATTTTTCTGAACTTGCCTCAGAAAAAAAGCAAACAATGCAGAAGGATCACATCCATGAGAGAGTTTGGGGTTTTTTACCCAACTGAATTACAATGCTTTACTGAATACAGAAAAAAAAGAGTCAAGGATTTTATTTTCTTCCCCCAATACATGTGCACACAGGTTTGACAGGGTTTTGTTTGGATTTATTTTCATTATATTAGCTGCAGACTACTCTTCAAGCCCCCCTGTTTCTATGGGAACAAAGAAATAATGCCAAAGAAATGGACTGCAAAATCTGGGGCCTGTCCTGTAAATCCTGGGAGCAGGTTTGGCTCACACCAGAACGGTGCAACAGCTCCCAAAGGCTGGATGTCCTGACAGAGAGGGACACAAAGGCTGGCCTATAGTTGGGAGTTGCAGGGACCAGCTGTCTGATAGGATTGGATGTCCTGTCACAGAGAGGGACACAAAGGCTGTGCCTGATGAGGATTTGGGATGTCCCTGTCACAGGGGGGACACAAAGGCTGTGCCTGATGAGGCTTTGGGATGTCCCTGTCACAGGGGGGACACGAAGGCTGTGCCTGATGAGGCTTTGGGATGTCCCTGTCACAGAGGGGACACAAGCTGTGCCTGATGAGGTTTGGGATGTCCCGTCAGGGACAGGCTGTGCTGAGAGGTGGGATGTCCCTTCACAGAGGGGCCAGGCTGTGCTGATGAGGCTTGATGTCCCTGTCACAGGGGGGACACGAAGGCTGTGCCTGATGTGTCTGAGCTGTGTGGGATGGGAGGAGATGCTCAGGGGGCTCAGGAACCCGGTGACCCCCCAGTGACCCCTGCCCAGGTCCCTCCCAGGGTTGTGCAGACCCTGTATCTGCTCCCTGCTGGGGCTGTGGGAGGATGAGATTCTGCAGCTCCTCTGGTTCTCCTCCAGCATGCCATTGATTCCCATCCCATATCCCATCCCATCCATTGATCCATCCCATTGATCCATCCCATCCCATCCATCCCATCCCATCCCATCCCATCCCATCCCATCCCATCCATCCCATCCCATCCCATCCCATCCCCCATATTCCCATATCCCATATCCCATATCCCATATCCCATCCCACCCCTCCAGGCACGGTGTTTCAGTGCTGTTCTCATGGATAATCAGCTGTTCCCGTTCTGCCAGTCTGATCCTCACCCCAAACCCCTCATTTGGCTGGGTGAGCCCAGCAAAGCATCTCCCCAGGACAGAGCAGCCTCTGTGGCTCAGGAGCTGGGCAGCCCGGGCTGTGAGAGCCTTTGGACGGTGGCCAGTCCTGGAGGGTCCCTCCCGAGCTGCTTAATTGCATGAAATCAGATGAAAAGACAGGCTAATGAGAAACCCCATCTGCCAGCCAGCTAAAATTAAGGCTGCCTTCTCCACTGCAATGTGCTCAGATATCTGCATTCCTTTAATATCTCCTCAGATGGCCAAGCAGGTTGCACACACGTAGCCGTGCCGCTCTCAGCTCTCATTTTTCCCTTGGTTTTCCTGGTTTGCCCCTGAACAGCAGGGGAAGTGGAAAAAATTGGCTGAAGGATTCTGTTTCAGCATGAACTTATTTGAGGGAGCATCAGCTCATAAAGCTGCCATCCAACCTGCTCATTATTACATTATATTACGTGATTCAATGATTCACGATATCAAATTGGTTACGGATGGATGTAGCAGGTGGTCTCGGGCACTTTTGAACTTGCTAGAAGAAACTGGGACAGAAATTCAAAAGAAGAGAATTTTCAGAACAACCCTGAGGGTATTTGTGTGGGGAAAGGAGATGCACAGGGAAAGGCTTTTTATTTCACCCACTCTGCCCAATGCCTCCCTGAAACCTCTGTGCCCTGAAGCAGCTGATTTGTTCCGTTCACCTTTCTAATCCTTCTGCTGGTGTTCGCTCAAGGGCAGATGTTTCTCGCTGCAAAGAGCAAAAACCCCAGTGCTGGTCCCTAAAAGCTCAGGGGGAGGCTCTGGCTGAGATGGGGTCTGCAGGAAAACTGTCCCTGCAGTGTCACAGCCATGGAGCACAGGGACAGAGCCCAGGGGTGTCACCTGCACAGGGACAGCACAGGACAAGCCAAGGGGTGTCACTGCACAGGGACAGCACCCAGGGGTGTCACTGCAAAGGGACAGAGCCCAGGGGTGTCACCTGCACAGGGACAGAGCCCAGGGGTGTCACCTGCAAGGGACAGAACCCAGGGGTGTCACCTGCACAGGGAGAACAGAGCCCAGGGGTGTCACCTGCACAGGGACAGAACCCAGGGGGTGTCACCTGCACAGGACAGAGCCCAGGGGTGTCACCTGCACAGGGACAGCACAGGGACAGAGCCCAGGGGTGTCACCTGCACAGGGACAGAACCCAGGGGTGTCACCTGCACAGGGACAGCACAGGGACAGAGCCCAGGGGTGTCACTGCACAGGGACAGAACCCAGGGGTGTCACCTGCACAGGGACAGGCCCAGGGGTGTCACTGCACAGGGACAGCAAGGGACAGAGCCCAGGGGTGTCACCTGCACAGGGACAGAACCCAGGGGTGTCACGTGCATCGGAGAGCACAGGGACAGACCCAGGGGTGTCACTGCACAGGGACATCACCAAAGCTGAACCCAGGGGTGTCACTGCACAGGGACAGCACAGGGACAGAGCCCAGGGGTGTCACCTGCACAGGGAAGAACCCAGGGGTGTCACTGCACAGGGAGAGCACAGGGACAGAACCCAGGGGTGTCACTGCACAGGGACATCACCAAAGCTGAACCCAGGGGTGTCACTGCACAGGGACAGCACAGGGACAGAGCCCAGGGGTGTCACCTGCACAGGGACAGAACCCAGGGGTGTCACTGCACAGGGAGAGCACAGGGACAGAACCCAGGGGTGTCACTGCACGGCATCACCAAAGCTGAACCCAGGGTGTCACCTGCACAGGG
The DNA here is from genome assembly GCA_009741485.1 of Malurus cyaneus samueli. Lineage (NCBI taxonomy): Eukaryota > Metazoa > Chordata > Aves > Passeriformes > Maluridae > Malurus > Malurus cyaneus. Next base: position 30,579,753 of record CM019221.1, read on the forward strand.
ACATCACCAAAGCTGAACCCAGGGGTGTCACTGCACAGGGACATCACCAAAGCTGACCCCACAGCCGGCTGTGGATGGACCTGCAGTCCCTGACTCACACAATCACCCTCTGCTGCTCAGCCCCAGCCCTGCTGGTGAACACAAACACACCTTCACCCCTTTTTAACCACCCGGTGTGGAACACCAGGAGCCACTTGGCAAATTGGCAAAAGTTCCAGCAATGTGAAGTCCTGGACAAGAATGGAGAATCTATCAAAACCCAGGAACAATAGTTACCAAACAACTCGTAGTACTTGAACACAAGTTCTTCAAGCAGATTGTGCACATCTTTGGAAAACACGTATCGATTTCTACCATGCCAATTGAGAAATAAATGTCTAATCACTGTTTCATGGATTAAGACCAAGGGAAAATGTATTTTTTCTCTCTCCACAACCTATTGTTCAAACAAAGTAGTCTCAGTTAATCAATCTTGTGATAATAGCTTTCAGGCCAACAGTGTGATTGAAATTCATCTCTCTTTATTTTTCCATACCGCCATGCAAAAAGAGCCGGGTGGCCAAGAATACAATTACAGCAATCTGTATTGAAATGGCAATTATTTTAGGGCTGAGTTTTGGGAGGTTTGGTGGCTCTCTTTCAGAATTCAGACTTTCTGCCCTGTGAAAAGGTGTCTTTGGAAGTGATTAAGCCCAATTACCAATGGCAGACGTGACATCCAAGGTTCTGTCAGCTCTGGTGAATGACTGAAGTGATGAATGAGTGTGTACCAGTGATGTATCCACCTGCCCGAGCAGCAGGAATTGACCTAAAATGTTTGATTTTCCTTTGTCTCGAGGCAGGATCGGGATCAGGGAGGGTCTGGAAGTCGGAAGTTTTTTCCTGGACTGACGTTGTGTTTTTCCTTTTGCCCCAGGATGGATCTGTGCAAACAAAACCCCTGCTCTGCTCACCAAAGGAATCCACTCCTTGGAGCACAGGGGATGGAGAAGATTTGGTCCTGCAGATGGAGAGAAATGCCTGGAGCCAAAAAAAGCCACTTAAAAATGAAAGCTGAGGTTAAAGTGAAGAACGCTGGTGGAGCTGAGAGAGCCTGCACGTTATGATAAGAACATGTTGTTAAGGAGTTCTCATTTTGGGGAAAATTAGTTTTGGATCCTCATCAGTGTATTCAGGAGAAAAATATGACTGTAATGTCTACAGAAGAGAGATAAAAAGGAGATCTGCTGAAGGAGAAGTAATGAATTTACACTTCCAACATCCATTCTGAGGTGCAGAAGATACATTACTCTCCATTATGCCTATATTAGACTTAAATAAATTTCATTATGAAAACAAGATTAGAGGAGAGCAGAGCAATTTGAAAACAGCCAGTAATTACATGATTGCTGAAAATAAAGAGCTTTCAGGGTCGTAATACATGTACTTTTGGATAACCATATATAAAATTCATATTAAAATTATGTAAAAGGACAGTATTAAATATAGCAGAGTGTAGGGTTTGGGGCTGCCTTTAACCCCTCCTGTCCCTCTCTGCTGGGCCACAATCCATCTGCCTTGTGGAGACAATGAGGATGAATCCCATTTATGGGGGAAAGAAGGGATAGCCAGGGAAAGCAGCTGATTCCTTCCTTTGTGTGCCAGATGGAATGAAAATGCCTTTATGTACAGATGAAAGTCCATGGGAAAAGGCTTTGATTGAAGAGAGCACACCAGAGATGCTCAGGGCGTGTTCTGATACCCAAAGTGTGCTGGAACAGCAAATTCCTTCAATCTGAGGCACAGAGTGACCCTGAGGGTGTGGGATGGAGCAATCCCACAGTTGGACACTAGCTCTGGGGCTCCAGGGATCTCCAGATTTGGGGCTGCTGAACCCACCCAGCACAGCCCCTCATTCCAGCCTGGTCTGAGGAGAATCCTGATCCCAAAGATGGGGCTGAGCCAGGAACAGGAGAGAGAACACCCAGCGGGGCTGGGCACAGTCTGACACGGACTCTGGTGGCTCTGGGGCTCCCAAACACTTCTGAAAGATTTCAAACCAGAATAAAAGGGCTTTTTCCAGTCTGAAAATTCCAAAATTCCATTTATTCCTCGGGAGACATTGATGCAAAATGCTTGTCCAAAGCCCATTTCCCCAGCAGGCTTTACAAAACAGATCCATGCCGTGATGAACAAACACAGCAGATTGTAAAAATCACCCAAATGTGCCAAACTTATGAAAGTCCCAAAGAAGTGAAAGGAAGATGTGAGTGCAATAATGCTTCACTCAGCTCTGGTGAGTGCACTGCCTGCAGCAGAGAGGCACTTGCCAATATTTATGTTATTGCTCTCTCCTCTGTTCCTCTGTGTGAGCCCACCCATCATTCCAGTCTGACACCTGCAGCAAAATCCCCAAACCTGGGTGAAACTGAGAATCACTGCAGAAAGCTCCATTTATTACCTCTGCCTGTTGGCAAATCACTGCTCCATTCTTTGATTCACTGTTTGCAGGCACGCACTGTGGATTGACTGGTTTCCAATTCCCCTGCCCCCCTCTGTAAAAATAAATCCTCCAATAAATATTCCTGTTCCTTCCCCAGCCCCTGGGACCTGTGAAACTCTTGAGGATAATCAGGAAGGGAAGTGATTGCTTCCCCGAGTTCCCAGGATTGCCTGGGTAAATGTCACAAGCCTTCCTGCCTTTGATTAACATCTCATTTAATTGAAATATTTATTGATTTTTTATCTCCCTGTTTTGACGGGGGTTCCTGGTCACTCCAGAGATGGCAGTGACCATCAGCAAAGCCACACAGAGCCACGTGTGCAGGAACAAATCCTCCAGCAGGAGCAAATCCTCCAGCAGCTCAGAAATTCACCTTTTTGTGATTTTCTGATGTCAGATAAGGAGGTCATCGATAGCCTCAGTTCAGCTCAATTACATTTTTCATTCCCGGAATGTTACAAGTATTTTTTTTTTACTTTCAACAACTTCTCAAGGAAACATTAAAGAAGATCTTTTGGACGGTGCTTTCCAAACATTCAGATGTGGCTGTGATTCCATTGCAGGCATCCCATCCATCTGGGGGGCAGAAATCATGTCCAATAGTGGTTCCAGAGGAAGATTTCAGACCTTTTTTACTCTCACATTCCACACTAACTTAGGAAGTTACTGGTGTGCAGTTGTGAATATCATGGTTTTACTTAATTGTAACAAAGAAATTAATTGATTGGATTTTGGTGTTTACCAGCCCAGACATCTCTCTGAATATCTTGGTTTTACTTAATTTTAACAAAGAAATTAATTGAATGGATTTTGGTGTTTACCAGCCTGGAAATCTCTCTGAACTCTTCTGCTGCAGCCTCAAAGTGCCTTTAGCCCTCAGTCCTTAAGGCAGAAATAGAGAAATGGAAATGACCAAATCCTGGTGGTAAATTGCACACATTGGCTTTTCCTATCTACTGCTCATTTCAATCTAAAGATATTCCAATGAAAAAAGAACTTTTTAAAAGGCTTTTTATCACCTACAGGCCTATAATTTCAGATCTGTGAAAATATCTGCTTGCATATGAAGCAAGAGCAGAAATAAGAAGAGATCTTGACCTTTTGGACTTTGATTGCCAAAGTACCACGAGATGAAAATGGTGGAATCACGGAGGAGTTTGGGTTGGGAGAGACCTTAAAGAGCATCTTGTTTAACCCTCTGCATTATCCTAAGGCTGAATGTGCAATCAGGACATAGCACCACGTCCTTTTGCTTCGTGCTCAGTGATGCTTCAGTTGTCGGGAATCACAAATGGGAACTCTGCTGGAGTGAGGTCAGTGCTGTGCTCCTGAGTGTCCCGTTAATTTTTCTTAACCTTGACATTGTCCATGAGACTGTAACAGACCACAGCTCCAGGTCAAAATACTGCAAAAAGCATTTATCTTTCTTCTCTCTGAAAATTAAAAATATAAGGAAATTTAATTTTTCCTTCTGAGAGTGTGAGAGCGGCACTGTCCCTCTGTGCCCCATCCCCTGTGTGACCCCACCCTACAGAGCTGACCCTACAAGGGTCTGTCAGAACTGGGGTCAGGGTGACCCTACACAGCTCTGCACGGGTGACCCTACAGGGCCCTGCATTGGGGTGACCCTACACAGCTCTGCACTGTGACCCTACACAGCTCTGCACTGTGACCCTACAGGGCCCTGCATTGGGGTCAGCCCTGCTGGAGGATGTCCCTGCAGTCACACATTTTACACATTTACACCGTTTTTATTTTGGCTCAGTAAAATCCCCTTTTGCTCCCGTTCTGAGGCTCCAATGCAGAGCAGGGCCAGGTTGTCTGGCGGTGCTGCTCCATGCTGTCCTCACCCATGGCCAAACCATTGTTTTTATTTATTGTTTTTAATAAAACCCCAGTGAATCCCGGTGTGCTGGAGCCCACAGTCTCGTATTTCTGTGTTCAGCTGAATCAAAACACAAAATCCCAATCCAGCCCCCCGAGCCCGGAACACCGAGCTCCAGAGAAGGCAAATTGAAATGATGGCATTTCTCCACCTGGCCAGACTCATTTCCTAATCCAGACCCACAAAAGGCTCTTTGCTGGTTTGTCTGGATGCTGTAATTGCAGAAGTCACCGGCAAATCAAGCGTGAAAGTGCAGAAGTGTGGGGAAAAGCCTTTCCATTGGAGAAACCCCGTGATAAGTGATCCACTGGCAGTGCAGCCGGGTTTTATTGGAGTATTTACCATTAACTCCATCCCCAGTGGCCAATTACTGTCCTTTTATGTCTCTTTATTGTGAGACTCAGAGAGCACTCTGCAAACAAACCCCTTCTGATATTCCTCAGCAATTATTGCTGTGATCACAGCCCTTTTTCCTGTGTTTGCTGTCCCTGCAGAGCCCCTCTGCTCCCATCCCAAAGTCCCCTCAGCCCCAGCACTGCTCCAGCCCAGCTCTGGCAGCCCTGCTGTAATCCCAATGTGCCAGGGGACCCTCTGCATTCTGGGGTACCCCAAATCAGCCCTGCTGTAATCCCAATGTGCCAGGGGACCCTCTGCATTCTGGGGTACCCCAATATCAGCTCTGCTGTAATCCCAATGTGCCCTGGAGGTACCAGAGGAGTTTCTGCATTCTGGGGTACCCCAAATCAGCTCTCACAGTGTGCCCTGTGCTATCTTAAACCTGAGCTCAGCCTTGGGTGAAGCTTAAACCCAAGCTCAGCCTTGGCTGAAGCCTTCTGTGCAGAACATCTTGTGTAAACTGAGCTCTGACCTCATCCAGGATTCATTAGAACAGGGGGACATCACTGCATTTGGGAAGTTTCTTATTGGGGAATCCCAGATAGATTTGCTAATTCCTGAAACCTATAAAACTTGCATTTTATTGGGGAATCCTAGATAGAAATGCTGATTCCTGAAACCTATAAAACTTGTATCCGTGCTGTACACTGTGTCCATTCTGCCATCAATTTGTGCACCTGGGATCCCAAATCCCGAGGTAAAACCCTTTTTATCCCCTATAATATGTGTCCGTGTCATTATTAAAAACTGCCCTTTCAAGGCAGCACTCTGGGTGCACAATGTTCTGGCTGTGAACCAGGGCTGGTGCCTCCATCAGAGATCCTGGAGCAGGGGTTGGGGTGTGGAGGGCTGAGCTGGGGGGTGATGGAGGGAGAGGAGATCAACGTCAATGTGGGGTCAGGGAGATGTTCCTGTGGGAAGCACCGCCTGTGCTCCCCAAAGCTGCCCAAAAATGAGCCACTCAGGGCAGCGAGATGGGTCTGGGGATGAACATTTGGCTAAAATGTGTGTTCTGGTACAAAGCTGCACTGCAGAGTACAGGAGAGCAGCAGGAGAACACCTCGGTCTCGGGGACAGGATTCAAATATTCACGCTCAGGAGCTGCCTTGGCAGATCCACTCTGACCTCATTCCAGTCTACATTCACCTGAGTTATTTCTGGGCTCCAAATTTTGACCTTGCTGACAGTGGGTCATGCAGAGATACTTGGTAGAGACGAATGCATATACATGAAGACAAATATAAAGTGCTGCAGCTGTTTGTCAGGCTGATCTGGCGTTTTTACACACAGTGTCTATCAACTGTTATTCTAATTTATTTTAGAGTTTTTTTATTCCAGCGCTCTAACATGGATGAAACAGACTGTCCAGCCTAGCCCACCGCCCCAAGCCCCCTAAACCCCAAACCCCACAGAAGCATCCCCCCTCACACATCACCATAGTTACCTGACAAAATCCCACCGTGTGCTCAGGGAGATGTCACTGCTGAGGAGGGGTCGATATGCTGAGATACCTCGTGGATTTAATGTGCACTTATGAACTATTCATGTTCAAAACAAAATACATCAAGAATGATAAAATACATACCCCAAAGCATTTTCCATTATGAGGTATCCAGCGTTTCGGTACTCCTGTAATGGCTGGGCTCACAGATTGCAGGTCTATTATTTACAATAGCAAATGGAATTTAGAATAACGTTCCAGGAAGAGATATGCCTTTTGCAGTGTATTGTTTTAAAATGGTCAATTACTAACATGCATTTCAAGCCTATGAATTTATTTGTTGTTGTCTTGAAAAGCTTTTGAAGATGGACCAAGGAAAGCAACTCTGGTGTTTGCACCCCTGGGGAGATTTTGCCGAAGTGCAAAGAGTACAGAAAATAACGGCCCAAAAGAGCAGGGCAGTGACTGTCCACAGGGGATTGTGGCACTTGTGAGGTGTCTCAGATCCTGGGGTCAGTTTGGGGCTCTCTGAGATTTGGGGTGCTCCCTGCTGGCATCAGCACTGCTCCATGGTGGTCACAGGAGCCCCTGGAATCTCCGTGGTCCTGCTTTAATCCTCCTGGAGCATCCCCTGATCCCTGTGGTGCCAGCTGGAGCCTCCTGGGGCAGGGACAGGGACAGGGCAGGGACAGGGACAGGGCAGGGACAGGGACAGGGAGGACAGGGATGGACAGGGATGGGACAGGGACAGGGATGGGACAGGGATACAGGGCAGGACAGGGATGGGACAGGGGCAGGGGACAGGGACAGGGACAGGACAGGGACAGGGCAGGACAGGGACAGGGACAGGTCAGGGACAGGGACAGGGACAGGACAGGGACAGGGACAGGGCGGACAGACAGGGACAGGGACAGGGACAGGGATGGGGACAGGGAGGCAGGACAGGACAGGGACAGGGACAGGGACAGGGACAGGACAGGGGCAGGGACAGGGACAGGACAGGGACAGGACGGAGGGAGGGACAGGGCGGACAGGGACAGGATGGGACAGGGACAGGGATGGGAGGGCAGGGAGGGACGGGATGGGAGGGCAGGGACAGGGACAGGGACGGAGGGAGGGACAGGGAGGGACAGGGAGGGACAGGGAGGGGACAGGGACAGGGATGGACAGGGACAGGGAGGGACAGGATAGGGGGGCAGGACAGGACAGGGATGGGACAGGAGGACAGGGCAGGGCAGGGAAAGGAGGACAGGGCAGGCAGGACAGGGACAGGGACAGGGTGCTGGTGCTGTGCTCCAGATCTGTACTGGTGCTGTGCTGGTGCTGTGCTGGGCTGTACTGGTGGTGATGCTGAGCCCTAGATCTGTACTGGTGTTGCTGTGCCCCAGAACTGTACTGGTGTGCCCCAGATCTGCACTGGTGGTGATGCTGTACCCCAGATCTGTACTGGTGCTGTACCCAGATCTGTACTGGTGCTGGTGCCATCAGCCCCCCAGGGATGTGTCCCCAGTGCCACACTACCCCCAGCACCCCGTGTGCCACCCTGAGCATTTCCTGCAGGAGCTGTCCCCTCGCACAGCCCCAGCTCAGGTGAGGGACAGGCAGCTCTGTCACCGTCCTGGTCCTGTCGTGGTGCAGGTGTTTCAGTGTCTGCTTTGAAGTTCACCTTTGAAGTGCACCCGTGCTCTGATTTGATATCACAGCAAACCCGGGGCCTTATCTTGGCTTGGCAAAAACACAAACAGCGGCAACAAAACAGATCTGTAACCAAACTGAATTCTCCTGAGCTGAACCTGAAATCCCAGTGCTGGAGAAGATTTTTTTTCCGAAGTGTGTGACATGTGAGGAAAAGCTTTTGAAGATGAGCAGGAGCAGAATTTCACTTGAAGGTAAACACTTTGGAGGGGTGTGAATTGTCTGCCCTTGTGGGGATGATTTCTGGGCTCACAGACCAACAAAGAGCTAGCAATGGGAGGCTGGTTGTAGTTACTGGAATGAAAAATAAAAGCCATCTGAAAGGTCTAAATATTGACTGCTTTCTGCTGGTGACATCAGGAAATCCTCTCTGCCACCTCCGAGCGCAGGACTGTGATTTCAGACGTGGATACAGCACAGCTCTGGTAATTAAAAATGGCACTCCTGCTAGAGCTCTTGTAACTGGGAACTACTTAAAAGGAGCTGAAAACCAGACTGAAGCTGTTCCATTGTTTTTCTTCTCATGTTGGTGCAGAAAATCTGGCAAATCATTAAAGGTAACGAGATATTGCAGCAAAGCCTATATCTATTGCTAGTTGAATCTATTGAAAAATAAAGGGTGCATTAAAGACTTTTAATTTTATCCTAGGAAAAAGAAAATTTGGCAATGTGAAGAAATGTTCCTGCAGCCTTTAATCTTTTCCTGTTTTACTTAACCAGCCTTCCAATAACCGCTGGTGGCAGAACCACCTCGTGCTGTGAGAGAGGAATATGCAAATCCCCCACTGATCAATACTTTTACTGGAACAGAAATCTCTAAAGCTTACAATCAATTTAAAATATAATCCAATCCTTTTAATTTGACAAAGAGCCCTTTTCCCCATCCTTCATGCAGCACCTGTTCCTGTGTTCCTGTAAGGATTAATCAGCTCTGGGTGGCTCCAGGCAGGGGAACGCTTCCCAGAAAGGCTCTATCTGCACTGGGTGGGTGCTCTGCACGCTCTGCCCCACACTCTGCAGGTTCTGAGCAAAGCCTGAGCAAAGCTCAGCCTATCTTCCCCTGGTTCACTGCTGGGTTTTATTCTCCAAGGGTGTGTTATTCTCCCTTGTGTGTTTGCCTGGCTCAGGTTGGAGAGCATCGCTCAAGGCACAGCCACTCCTGTCCCCAGGGTCCCACCGTGGCCTGGAAAATCGGGAGAGTGAATTGACTGAAGTGTCTCACAAATCAATGCTGAATTTTTGTTTTCCCTTTGTTCCCCTGCAAGGACATGCAGTCGGTTCACTTGTTTATTTTGGTGTTTTCCTGGAAGCTGGAGCTGAGTTCCTGCAGGTTGTGGCTCCTCTGGTGACCTTTTGTGCCTGTGCAGGACTGCTTTCCCAGGAAAGTACAGGAGGGCAATTAAATCTCAGCCTGAGTCAGACTGGCTTAAACCTCACCTCCTGCTCCTTCTGACTGATGGGCACACAGAGCAGCAACCAAAGTTTTCTCTAATTTTCTACTTTTCCATCATTCTGAGACTCAAAAGCCGATGGGGTCAAATGGCTTCTCTTACAAAACACTGGATTAAGAGTTAAACAAGTCAGAATTATTTACCTCAAATCCGTGGAGGTGTGAAAGAAATGTAAGAATGATCTTGCCAAAGTCTGTCCTGTAAAAGGAGTCCTGCAGAAACACATTCTGCAAAAGAGGCAAGAAATTAACTGTAAATTCTGTGGCTGTTCTATAGCACAGCACATGCTTGGGGCAGCCTGGGAATCCAGCCCTAAGGTGGGGTGGAGGGAGGGAGGATTTTAATTCAAATCCCAGAAACTCCAGGATCAAATTCAGGATGGTTTTCTGTTCTCATCTTTTCTTCAGTTTGAATAAACCTGAACAGCAGAATTTCAGAAAGCTCTTTGCCCCTGCAGGCTCTGGTGAGGTGTCCCAGGGGAGCTGTTGGAGGATTCCCTGGGATCACACCCTGCCCGTCCCTGCTGGGCTCACCATGGCCGGGGAGCAGAGAGGTGCTGGACACCATGGGGAGGGCAGGATGGAGCAGGAGGCACTGATGGTGATCCCCAGGGACCCCCGAGAGCAGCTTTGGGGCTGGAGGAGAGCCCCGAGGGGAGCCAGAGCAGCCCTTCCTGGGGAGCTGGGTCCTGTCAGCCCTTCCTGGGGAGCCGGGTCCCATCAGCCCATCCCACAGAGCCGGTCCCATCAGCCCATCCCACAGAGCCGGGTCCTGTCAGCCCATCCCACAGAGCCGGGTCCCATCAGCCCATCCCACAGAGCCCAATCCCATCAGCCCATCCCACAGAGCCGGGTCCTGTCAGCCCATCCCACAGAGCCGGGTCCTGTGAGCCCAATCCACAGCCCATCCCACAGCCCATCCCACAGATCCCGGTGTCACCACCGTCCCGGGGTTGTCCAAGGTCACATCCACGGCTCTCACAGTGTTTGGGTCGGTTTTATCCGTGGAGAACCCTCGGAACCACAGGAGGAGCTGCTCCTGCACCTCTGAAGACAGCTGGGGACCGGGCTCTGCTGGACCGGGCTCTGCTGGACCCGGCTCTGCTGGACCCGGCTCTGCTGGACCCGGCTCTGCTGGACCCAGACTCTGCTGGACTCGGGCTCTGCTGGACCCGGGCTCTGCTGGACCCGGGCTCTGCTGGACCCGGGCTCTCCTGGACCCAGACTCTGCTGGACTCGGGCTCTGCTGGACCCGGGCTCTCCTGGACCCGACTCTGCTGGACTCCGGGCTTCTGCTGGACCCGGGCTCTGCTGGGACCTGGGCTCTGCTGGGACGGCTCTGCTGACCCGGCTCTGCTGGACCCGGGCTCTGCTGGACCCAGGCTCTGCTGGACCCGGGCTCTGCTGGACCCAGGCTCTGCTGGACCCGGGCTCTGTGAGATAAATGCAGTGGGGCGAGAGGCACACGGACAGTTTGGAACACCCCAAAGCAGCTCTGGGCTGAGCTCAGTGCTCCCAATCTGCTCTGGAACCGAGCCTGGCTGGGCCTGGCTCTGCAGAGCTGCTCCGATCACCCCTGTCCCCAAACCCCACATCCCCCTCCTCATCTCCTTCTGCCACTCACAGAACTTCCCAAACGAGAGGATTGCACAGCCCCGTGTGAACACATCCCACATGGAAAACTCATCCCATTAATGAACCACACAAACACTGCGTGCGCACCCCCGGCTGCAGAGCGCCGTCTGTGCCTTCCCAAGTGCTGGAAAATGTGTCATGAGTATCAAATCTGTTTCCAAACAAGTGCCGGGGGAACGGAACTTCAGTGTGCTCTCAACAGGTTTATGGGAAACGTTGGTGTGTTGTGAATGTTAAACGGGTTCCCATCCCTCCGTACGTGCCACGAACGCGTCAGGGCGGGTGAAAAACGGGCTGGGAGCGGCTCTGGAGAGCAGAAAGGGATGGATGGCTGAGCAAATGGATCCCTGAAGGGTCTGTGACCCCACAGATTCCCTGAAGGGCTGGTCTGTGATCCCATGGATTCCCTGAAGGGTTGGTTCTCTGATCCCATGGATCCCTGAAGGGTTTATTCTCTGATCCCATGGATCCCTGAAGGGTTGGTTCTATGATCCCATGGATCCCTGAAGGGCTGGGTCTGTGATCCCACAGATTCCCTGAAGGGTTTATTCTCTGATCCCACACATTCCCTGAAGGGCTGGGTCTGTGATCCCACAGATTCCCTGAAGGGCTGGTTCTCTCTCTGATCCCACACATTCCCTGAAGGGCTGGCTCTGTGATCCCACAGATTCCCTGAAGGGTTGGTTCTGTGATCCCACAGATTCCCTGAAGGGTTTATTCTCTGATCCCACACATTCCCTGAAGGGCTGGGTCTGTGATCCCACAGATTCCCTGAAGGGCTGGTTCTCTCTCTGATCCCACACATTCCCTGAAGGGCTGGGTCTGTGATCCCACAGATTCCCTCAAGGGCTGGTTCTGTCTGATCCTATGGATTCCCTGAAGGGTTGGTTCTCTGTCTGATCCCACAGATTCCCTGAAGGGTTTATTCTCTGATCCCACACATTCCCTGAAGGGCTGGTTCTGTGATCCCATGGATCCCTGAAGGGCTGGGTCTGTGATCCCACAGATTCCCTCAAGGGCTGGTTCTGTCTGATCCTATGGATTCCCTGAAGGGTTGGTTCTCTCCCGATCCCCCAGATTCCCTGCAGCTTTGTTCCTCTATCCCAATTTGCCCATAAGGGCAGTTTGCTGCTCCCTTTTCAAACTCCATTAAATGATCAGGTCGAGGTTGTTCGGGTGCATTTGTGGATCCCCATCCGGGCACTCCCGGTTTGAATCCCAGCGTTTCCTGGGTGCTTTGGAAGTGAGAGAAAACACACTGTACCACACATGAGATGACAAGACTTGAGTGTTCTTATCTGTCCTGTCATTCTGTCTCCCTCTCACAATGGCAACACATTTAAGAACCCAAAGAGACTTGACTAAAATTGCATCTTTTGTTGATAGGCACTTAAATAGCTTGGGGTTTGTTTTTTTTCCCTTTTTTCAAACAAGAAACTACATGGAAGAATTACACTCAAGTTGCAATCAATAGTGCCGGGGAAAACAGATACTGGCTTTTAAACCGGGGTTCATTTGCTGGGTTCAGGAAAGAGTTTGTATCTTTGGTGTGAAGAACCTGCAGAGAGAGCAGCTCTCTGAGTCAGGAATGGCTGCAGGAATTTGGGAATGGGATTGCCCATGTGCACACACAGCCTTTGCATGGCAGGATGGACACGCCGAGGCTGCAGCATCACCCTGGCACTGGGGACACCGAGGGAATGTTAAATCCCAGGACACTTTCAGTGCACAGCTCTCCCTGCCACAGCCACAGTGAGGATGGGATGCTCTGGGCACTGCAAGGCAAATCTGGCCAGGAAAATGAGATGTGATAGCAGGAAACCAGAGAGAAATGTTCAGGTGTGTGTGAATCCCAGAATCCCAGAATCCCAGAATCAGGGAATCCCTGAATCCCAGAATCCCAGAGTACCAGAATCCCAGAATCTCAGAATCCCAGAGTCCCAGACTGGTTTGGGCTGGAGGGAATCTCAAATCCCAACCAGAGCCACCCCAGGGACACCTCCCACTGTCCCCAATGTCCAGCCTGGCCTTGGGCACTCAAAGGGATCCAGGGGCAGCCACAGCTGTGCCAGGGCATCACCCCCTACAGAACAATTCCTGCCCAAAATCCCATTTAAATCAACTCTCCCGCAGCTGAAGGCTCCTGAGTATTTATTTGAGGAGTTTGTTTTTTTCCTCAGAGCAGCACACAGCTTGCTCTGGTTATTTCCAGCCCTGGCTCTGCAGTCTGACCCTCTGTGCCCTCCAGGAGCCCCTCTGGCACCAACACGTCTGTCTGAGCACCAAAATCCATCTCCAGGCGCTGCTGGGGCGTGGCACTGCAAATCTGCTTGCTGTTAATATTTTCACAGCAAGAGCTGACCCGCAGATCACAAGAAGAAGAAACAAAAGGGATGCGAATATGGCCTCACTTATTTACAAATGTGATTAATTATCTGCGAGCGGATTTCGTTGTCACTGATGTGATTTGTGCCTCTCCTCAGACACGCTGAGCCTTTTTGTGTTCACACTGGCAATCACAGAACCCTCCAGTCAGATGACATGTGTCACTAAACCCAGCCCAGATCAGGCTTTGATGTGTGTCAACACTCCAGAGCTGTTAAATGCAAGGGAGTCTGTGTGTGCCTGGGGTGCCAAGGGAGAGCAGAGGGTGTCAGTGATCCTGGAGCCAAACCCAAACACTGCGGGGTGATCCATCTGATGGGAAACACCCCACAAGGGCTGAGAGTGCTCAGGGGATCATATGGGAGTGTCAGCAACTGCTGCAGGGTGTGGGGTGTGGGGCTGTGGGGCTGTGGGTGTGGGTGTGGTGTGGGTGTGGGTGTGGGTGTGGTGTGGGTGTGGGTGTGGGGTGTGGTGTGGGGTGTGGGGTGTGGGTGTGGGGTGTGGGCTGTGTGTGTGTGGGGTGTGGTTGGTTGGGGTGTGGGTGGGTGTGGGTGTGGTGGGTGGGTGGGGGATGTGGGTGTGGTGTGGTGTGGTGTGGGTGTGGGTGGGGTGTGGGGTGTGGGGTGGGGGTGGGTGTGGGGGTGGTGTGGGGTTGTGGGTTTGGGTGTTGTGGGGGGGTGTGGTGTGGGTGTGGTGGTGTGGTGTGGTGTGGGGAGTGGGGTGTGTGTGGGTGTGGGTGTGTGGGTTGGGTCGTGTGGGGTGGGTGTGGGGGGGGTGGTGGCGGGGGTGGGTGTGTGTGTGTGGGGTGTGGGGTGTGGGGTGTGGGTGTGGGTGTGGGGTGTGGGTGTGGGAGTGTGGGTGTGGGGTGTGTGGGTGTGGGTGTGGGGTGGATGGGGTGTGGTGTGGGGTGGTTGGTGTGGGTTTGGGTTGGGATGTGGGGTGTGGGGTGTGGGGTGTGGGTGTGGTGTGGTGTGGGTTGGGGTGGTGGGTGTGGGGTGGGGTGTGGGGTTGGATTGGTGTGTGTGGGTGTGGTGGGATTGGGTGTGGGGTGTGGGTGTGGGTGTGTGGTGTGTGGGTGTGTGGGTGTGGATATGGGTGGGGTGTGGGGTGTGGGGTGTGGGTGTGGGGTGTGGGTTGGGTGTGGGTGGCTGTGGCTGTGGGATGGGATGTGGGGTGTGGTGTGGTGTGGGGGTGGGTGTGGGTGTGGTGTGGGGTGGGTGTGGGGTGTGGGGTGTGGGTGTGGGGCTGTGGGCTGGGGATGTGGGATGTGGGTGTGGGGGTGTGGTTGGATGTGGGTGTGGGTGTGGGTGTGGGTGTGGGGTTTGTGGTGTGGGGTGTGGGGTGGGTCAGGTGTGTGTGTGGGGTGTGGGATGTGGGTTGGGATGTGTGGGGTGTGATGTGGTATGTGGGGTGTGGGGTTGGTGTGTAATTGGGGTGTGGGTGTGGGTGTGGTGTGGGGTGTGCGGTGTGTGTTTGGGTGTGGGTGTGGGTGTGGGTGTGGGTGTGGTGTGGGGTGTGGTGGGTGTGGGGTGGGGTTTGGGTGTGCGGTGTGGGGTTGGTGTGGGGTGGGTGTGGTTACATGGGCATGTGTGGTGTGGGGTGTGGGATGTGGGATTGCCCGGGGTCCAGCTCTGTGTTCCACTGCCCTGTCCACCCGAGTCCCTGTCCACCTGGGAATTCCATCTGCAGAGCTCCCAACTTGTTACCTGGGCTCTGGTCTGGCTGCCAGAAGAGGTGATACTGAAAAAAAAAAACCTGCTGGAAAAGAACAGAGAGATTTTTAAGTTGAAGATGTCAAAAGAGACAGAAGAGATTCGCAGGGTGTTTTCCAGCCAGGATAACCTCACAGCACTCAGCCTGAGTGCAGCTTTTAATGAAAAATTCATATTGTTTTCCAGAGGAAATGATTTTTCTTTCTTGTGAGTTTTTGTTTGCCTTGTGAGGGGTTATCTAGAGCTCCCCTGGCTCAGCTGCCCGGCACTGGGCGCTCGGGTTCTCTGCAGCCCCGGAGAAACCACAATGAGCACCGTGCATATGCTGAACCTCGCTGAGACACAACACAGCTGAGCACGGAGAGAGCTCACACTGCGAGGAGGAACAGCCTCAGAGCACAGATGACAATTCTGGGCTTTTGGAAATTACAAGAATTCAGCATTCAGCTTCTGTTTTGCTGAAACGGGGAAGGAGTGGGGAAAAGGGAAGGGAGTGAAACACGGGAGGGCACATGGCACCATGTGCTGAGCAGAAATGAGGAGGAAAGGGCTGGAAATGCTGCCCTGGTGCCAACAGAAATAGCAGTGGGGTATGGACAGCAAGATGGACACCAAGGAATGCCCATGGGGCCTGAGGGAACAGAGAGGAGCACAGAGCTAAAGATGCTGAAAGTGCCATTTGGTAAAATCAGAAATTATCCACGTCTCAGTGACAATCGAAGTCCTGTCTCACTGCTTAGGGACAGTGGTGCTCAGAAGCTCTGGGAGGGACGTGATTGGGTGGCAGTATATAGAGGAATTAAATTAGCTGAGTTGAATACTCCAAGACGTCAATAATAACAACTTTTAACAAACCCTGGAACAACAGGTCAGTTCCTAAGGAGCAGAAATTACATTACTGTCCATGCTTTAAAAGTTCTTATAACCAGTGACCAGTTGACAGGCCCAGAAATTGTAATGGAAAAACTCATGTGAGAAATCTTCAACAACGAACTCTTCAGTTCCATGGTGCTCTGCCCAGCCCGAGTGTTCTGCCTGTCCTGTGAGCGCTGCCCATCCCAAAGCTCTGCCCAGCAGTGAGCGCTGCCCATCCCCTGAGCTCTGCCCATCCCAAAGCTCTGCCCATCCCAAAGTCTGCCCTATCGCACTAGTTGCCCAAATCTGCACCAAAGCTGCCATCCCTTAGCTGCCCTCCAAGCTCTGCCCCCAAAGCTCTGCCCATCCCAAAGCTCTGCCATCCCATTCCCACCTGAGCTCTGATCCAGAGCCTGCCTCCCAGTCTGCCCAAAGTCTGCTCCTAGCTCTGCCCATCCTGAGCTCTGCCATCCCAAAGCTCTGCCCATCCCCAGAGCTCTGCCCATCCCAAAGCTCTGCCCAGCAGTGAGCTCTGCCCATCCCATGAGCTCTACCCATCCCAAGCTCTGCCCATCCCTTGAGCTCTGCCCATCCTGAGAGCTCTGCCCATCCCAAATGCTCTGCCCATCCCCAAGCTCTGCCCATCCCGACTCTGCCATCCTTAGCTCTGCCATCCCTTAGCTCTGCCCATCCGAGCTCTGCCCATCCCAAATGCTCTGCCATCCCCAGAGCTCTGCTCCCATCTGCTCCCAAAGCTCTGCCCATCCCAAGCTCTGCCCATCCCAAGCTCTGCCCATCCCAAGCTCTGCCCATCCCAAGCCTGCATCAAGCTCTGCCCATCCCAAGCTCTGCCCATCCCAGCTCTCCCATCCAAAGCTCTGCCCATCCCAAAGCTCTGCCCATCCCAGCTCTGCCCATCCCAAGCTCTGCCCATCCCAGCTCTGCCCATCCCAAAGCTCTGCCCATCCCCAAAGCTCTGCCCATCCCCTGAGCTCTGCCCATCCCCTGAGCTCTGCCCATCCCAAGCTCTGCCCATCCCCTGAGCTCTGCTCCATCCCTTGCCGCCATCCCTTGAGCTTGCCCATCCCCAGAGCTCTGCCATCCAAAGCTCTGCTCTCCCCAAAGCTCTGCCCATCCCCAAAGCTCTGCCCATCCCATGAGCTCTGCCCATCCCCTGAGCTCTGCCATCCCTGAGCTCTGCCATCCCCAAGCTCTGCCCATCCCTGAGCTCTGCCCATCCCAAATGCTCTGCCCATCCCCTGAGCTCTGCCCATCCCCTAAGCTCTGCCCATCCCTTGAGCTCTGCCCATCCCTTGAGCTCTGCCCATCCCTTGAGCTCTGTCCATCCCCTGAGCTCTGCCCATCCCAAATGCTCTCCCTAGCCCCAAAGCTCTTCCCATCCCCTCTGCCGGCTCCCTGGAGGTCCCTGCAGGAGCCGGGCAGTGATGGATCACCCCGAGCTCGTCCCACAGCCGTGTCAGCGGTGATGAATGGCCTCTATCTGCTAATTAGCAACGGGGACAATGCAGGGCATTGCGAGCTCCAAATTAGGAGCGCTGTCAGACTCGGGGAGCTGTGACAATCAGGTGGTGATTGGAGTGATTTACCCAAGAATAACCTTAATGGGGGTGTCACTGACACATCCCATGAATCTTTCACGGCATCCACCTCTGGTGTGCGGAGGGCAGTTCATTCTCGGTCACTCAGTGTCCTCTGGCAGCGCTGGGAATGGGACAAGGAAGGACATGGACAGGGGAATGGGACGGGGAATGGGATCGAGGGGGAATGGGACGAGGGGATGGGACCGAGGGAATGGGACCAGGGGATGGGACCGGGGGGGAATGGGACAGGGTGGGGAATGGGACAGGGCCAGGGGAATGGGACAGGGCAGGGGGAATGGGACAGAGGGGAATGGGAACCAGGGGGGAAGTGGGACAGAGGGGAATGGGACGGAGGGGAATGGGACAGAGGGGAATGGGACAGAGGGGAATGGGATCGAAGGGGGAATGGGACGAGGGGATGGGACAGAGGGGAATGGGACAGAGGGAATGGATCGAGGGGAATGGGACAGGGGATGGACAAGGGGGAATGGGACAGAGGGGAATGGGACAGAGGGGACAGAGGAACAGAGGGACACAGGGACAGAGGGACAAAGGGACAAAGGGACATGACAAGCGAATGTCATCGAGGGATGGCACAGGGAATGGCACAAGGAATGGGACGGAATGGGACAGAGGGGAATGGGACCCAGGGGAATGGGACCGAGGGGAATGGGACTGAGGGGAATGGGACCGAGGATAATGGGACAGAGCGGGAATGGGACTGAGGGGAATGGGATCGAGGGGCGGTGGGACAGTGGCACCGAGGGGCAGGAACGGTGCCCTTGTCCCTTTGTTCCCAGTTTCTCCCCTCTCCCCCAAGGATGTTCCTGACATCCTTCCATGCCAGCTTTGCCCATGTGTGTCAGTGATGTTGTGCCCATTTCTCACTCCCTCCCAGGTCTGGGCCAATGGTTTTGCTGTCTGATCTTTTTTTTTTCAGTTTCTTTTTTCTTTTCTTAAAATAAAATCTTTTATTCAAATGGCAAAGGGGACCCTGAGGAGAAACGTCTTTCTTATTTTCCTTTTTTTCTGCACTCACACTTTCATCTGTAATTATTTTCCCAGCCTAGAATAAATTCACACTGGATGCACGGGGAAACAATCTCCTCATCCATACAGAAATGATAATGGCTGAAGATCAAAGGTGCAAAAGGTTCAACCTGGGACACTCTGCTGTGCTTCTTGCAGGAATATCAGCGATTTACAGACTTGTGGTGCTCCCCACAGGCCTCTCTAACGGGGCCACACAGGGATCCCTGCCAAAGTAAACAAATTCTCTCTGAAAAACACTCACAGGAGTGAACCTTTTAATAAAATGAAGATTTTTGTGTTGCAGGGTGACGGGGGGATTGCTCAGGCTGCATCCCCCTGGCCTGTGGGATGTCCCCAAGGCTGTCACCGAGTCCTGGTGACACTGCTGTGCCCGTGCCAGGGAAGTGCTGAGCACAGCCGTGGAGAAAACAGAGGATGGAGGGTATTTATTGAAATTCTCCTGCTGAAGGCAGCTCCTCTGACACCCCATCCTGCTGCTCAGGAGGGTGAAAGAGCATCAAGCAGCAGTTTTGTGGGTCTGGTCTTTTGGGAATGACCTTCGGGGGTTTGTCATTACCACTCACTCACACCCAAATAAAGTGGATTTTGTTTGTTTAAAGTTCCAGTCATTTGAATTTTGAAAATATTATTCACAAAAATTTTCCAAGCCAGATTTCTTTTGACAGTTATATCAAGAGAATTCGGCTGGTGCCAAGTTTTGGGTTTTTGTAGCTAATTCTCAATTGTGCTTCGCAGGCATTGGTTTGCTGACAACCATCTGTTTCAACCCAACGTTCTTCCTTAAAGGCAGCCCAAAAGAAATTAAAATATCAAAAGGAAATATTTCAGAAGGAGAGAGAAGGAAGCAAAAACCAAGGCTCTGGAGCTGTAAACAGCTTTGGAATTCCAGTTTAACAGGGAATTTGACAGGGGTTTTGCCTGGAGGCAGCTCCGAAACCCCGCTCTCATTTCGGGCACAGACACTCTGCAGTTCCAAACCCCGCTCGCATTTCGGGCAACAGACACTCTGCAGTTCCAAACCCCGCTCGCATTTCGGGCACAGACACTCTGCAGGTTCCCAAACCCCGCTCGGGCATTTTCGGGGCCAACAGACACTCTTGGCAGTTCCAAACCCACGCTTTCGGGCCATTTCGGGGCACAAAAAGACACTGTTTTTGCAGTTCCAAAAAACCCCGCTCGCATTTCGGCACAGGGGACCTCTTTGGCAGGTTTCCCAAAAACCCCGCTCGCCCATTTCCGATCTCTCTCTTAA
>CM019221.1:30599619-30652668 GCA_009741485.1 Malurus cyaneus samueli
TTGTTTCCACACGATGTCCCTATCATTGAGATAGAAGGCATCAGGCCCAACATTAAGGAAGTTCTGGGCAGTGCCCTGAGCTGGTTACCCGTATCCAGCAAAGCCAGGGATAACGATCAACTCGAGTTTAGGTCCCAGCCAATTAAATTGGCTGAAGAAATAGATTGCTTTTAAATTTGTATAATATTATTTGTATTGCGGTTACTTACTTTATCAATGTTTGTACGTGGTGTATACCATAAGTGTGTAATATAATTACTATTATACTAGGAGATGTGAACTAAGAGATCACAGATAAGGAGAGGAATTTTCCTCTAGTATTATCAGATTTACTGGAGGCCATTAAATACATAAATTGAGGAGTTTTTTCATGCTCAACATCCCTCCCCACAGCCACACGGACTGTTTCCACCGCATCTTCGTCGCTCTTTTTCGGGTCTGTCTTTAGAGGAGACAGCAGAACGAGTCCATTCTGGCAGGGAAACCGCTTGGCAACACCAGTGTGAGTGTAATTAACGCCATAGCTAAATTGCCTGCAAGCAAGGGAGCTTGTGACTGCTTCCGAGCGCAAGCCTCGGCCCTCTCAGCCGCCTCCCCTGCGGGAAAAGGGGCGTCGTGGGGCCCCCCCCGATTGCCTTTGGGGTTTACTCCCGCATTTCCCCAATCCGCCCCGGCAAGCGCCGGAGCTTCGAGCGCTTCCCCCGCACCCTGCACCTCCCGGTGGAAATAAACTCTCGGCAGGCAGGTCACTAGAAGAAAATCCGGGCAGGACAGGGACTGCACCCAGTCCTGCAGGGAGCACCTTTGTCACCGGGAATGGTGCACTCAAAAAGGGACCGAGGCACCGCTCACTGCCCAGTGCAAGATGCAATTCTAGTATGGCCAATTTCCAGCAGAAATGGGCCTAAATCTGCATTTGGCACGCAAATCTGGCATTTGAGCCCATTTCCCCAATGCACAGAGCACAGGGGGGGAGTTGGGTTTTTTCCAACAAAGAAGGCCCACACGGTGCATGAAGGGCACAGAGAGCACAGAGTGGCACACAGAGCACAGGGTGACACATGGAACACACGGTGGCACAGAGCATACGGTAGCACAGAGCACACAGTGACAGTGAGGGCACACAGTGTCACAGAGCACAGGGTGGCACAGGGAGCCCATGGTGGCACAGGGAGCACATGGTGCACAGAGCACATACCAAAGTGGCATCAGAGTGCAGGTGCACATGGAACACATGATGCATCAGAGATACAAGGGACACAGAGAGCACAGGGTGTCACAGAGCACAGTGGGAAGAGCACACACGTCACAGAGACACAGGGTGACAAGGGAACGCTTTCATGACACAAGAGCACAGGGATGACACAGAAGACCCACAAGACACAGGAGGCACATGGTGACCCAGAGCCCCACCGGTACCAGAGCCACGGTGGCACAGAGTGGCACACGCAACACAGGTGACACAGTGGACGCAGTGGCACTGGAACACATGTGGACAGACGCACACGCGGACACAGACATCCGTCTGACAAGAGCATAGGTGACACAGCAGCACCACAGGGTGACCAGAGCCATCGTGACACAGAGCACAGGGTGACACAGGGCACACCATGGCACAGAGCACAGGGTGGCACCACGCGAGCACAGTGAACAGAGCACGGTGACACGAGGAACACCGGTGGCAACAGAGCGGCACCAAGTTTGAGCACACGGTGACACAGAGCACACTGTGACACACAGCCCACGGTGACACAGAGCCCATGGTGGCACTGAAGGACGACAACCTGGCACAGGAAACGTGGGGAGAGCTCTCACAAGCCAGTGGAGCGGGAGCGGCTGGCCTCTTGCCTCTGCTCTGTCAGCCCTAAACAGATGACCGCTTCAAAGGGAGCCCTCATTAAAGCCGGGCTGCAGCTCTGCTGATTGAGATCTGGCTAATTGGCTCTGTGGTAAAAACAGACAGAGCTGCACGGGAGATATTCAAGAGGTAAGCAAGTATGGCGCTAGAAAACCCAAAACTCAGCGGGAAATTAACCATGCTGTTCCAGAAAGAGGATATGTTTGTTCCCTGGGGACTCTGGGCCAGTTTGGGTGGGTGATATTTTCTGGGATCCAGGACAGAGCCTCTATCCTTTTACCATTTTACACCTTTTTTTTTATATTTTTTTTAATTAAGTTATAATAGCACTAAAGGAAGGATCTTTTTAGAATAAAAATAGTTGGCACATAAATGGCAAACAAGTTCTTTTTCTCAGAAATTTCCTAACCAGGAGCATCAATTTTTGGTACGCGAAACAATGACCGTCCTACGCTAGTCCCTAGAATCCAGAACTTGTACATCAATTCACTGGGAATTCTGCTATATTACTCCTCAAGTTGACGTCAATGATAGGCGTAAAAGTGTATTCCATTTGAAGAAGATGTAGAATCTCTGCTGCCTTACTCCGTAAGAGCAATAAATGGCGAGCCAAATTTGGTTAATGCCAGAGGACCTCAGGCATTTTATCATTTTCCGTTTTTTTTTGCTTTGTACGAAGAGCTATTCCATTATAACACTCTGGATGAAATAAAGAATTACTCCCCTCCTGGGGAGCAATCCATCCAGCCCTCGACATTTCCAGGAGGGGAGATTTCACTCGACATCCTCGAGGCACAGTGAGATGGTGCGTGAAAAAAAGCGTGTAAAAAATAAATTAATGTGGATCGTGGCCGCCTTCCCGAGCCAGCCCGCACGAATTACCCGTGCACACCGTTGCAATTATCACCATACCTGCCTAATCACCTCATTTGCATACGGACCGCAGCAGGCTTTCCCGGGAATTCAGGGTCATTCCAAAGGATGGGAATGGAATGGAGCGGAATGGGAATGGAAGCGGGAATGGGAATGGGAATGGGATGGGAATGGAATGGTGAAAGGGAGGAATGGGAATGGGAATGGGAATGGGAGCGGCTGCCCGGTCCTTTCCTTCAGCCTCACACGGATGCTCAGCGAGGATCCGGACGCCGAGCATTTACAAACCGTTCCGGATTGGGATCGGGGCAAGAGCGTGGCGAGCATCCCTGAGCAGGAATGGGGGAATATCAGCCAATATTGAACACACAGTTTATAAAATAAACCAAGGCAGGAGCCGGGTACACATCCCTGAGCAGGAATGGGGCATTATCAGCCAATATTGAACACATCATCAATCTTTCACTGCTGGATGAAGCGTTATAAACCAGGGCAGGAGCCAAGCACAACGTTGTCATACCACATCCCGAGCATGCCATCCTGCGAGGAATGGGGAAAATCCGTCATATTCGAAACATTCGAATATCGACACCACATCGCCTTTCACTGCTGAAGAAATGCCAGTTATAAACACCCAGGACCAAGAGCCCGGGCACACATCCCTGAGCAGGAATGGGGAATATCAGCCAATATCGAACACATCATCATCTTTCACTGCTGGGGAACACACGTTTGTAAAAAATAAACCGAAGCCAGAGCCCTGGCACACATCCTGGAGCGAGATGGGGAATATCAGCTGATACATACGTGTTCTAAATAAACAACAAAAAAAAGCGCAGAGCCAGCACACATCCCTGTGCAGGATCCATCTGCAGGAATGGGGAATATCAGCTGATACTGAACATATTCATTTCGCGCATCGCTATCAACTGGGACGCGTTGTAAATAAACCAGACCGCTCCAAAACCAGGACCAGTGCAACATCCTGTGCAGGAATGGCATATATCAGCCAATATGGAAACCAGTCTGCGGTTTATAAAACTACTCAGGGCAGGGCCCAGGGCACACACCCTTGAGCATGGTTAATTGTACCATCCTGAGGAAGGGGAAATCAGCCGAATGAAGCATTTCAACATTGAACAACATCACCTTTCACTGCTGGAGAAGCGTGGTTTGTAAAAATAAACCAAACCAAGAGCCGGACACAACAGATTCCAGGAAATGCTCCTGATGATTCCCACAGACTGAGGACACTGCTCTCCGAGTGATTCCCAACATCAGGAAATGCTGAGTGATACCCAACATCAGGAAATGCTCTGAGTGATTCCCAACAGCGGGAAATGCTCTGAGTGATTCCCAACATCAGGAAATGCTCTGAGTGATTCCCACAGGCGGGAATGCTCTGAGTGATTCGCCCAAACATCAGGAAATGGCTTCTGCAGTCGATTCCAGACAGCAGGGAATGCTCGTTGAGTGATTCCAACATCAGGAAACTCTGAGTGATACCACATCAGGAAATGCTCTGAGTGATCCCAACTCAGGGATGCCTCTTGAGTGATTCCAGCAGCCAGGAAATGATTCCAAACAGCAGCAGGAAGATGCTCTGAGATGATTCCCAAAACATCATGGAATGATTCCCTGAACAGCAGGAAATGATTCCCAACAGCAGGAAATGCTCTGAGTGAATTCACAGCAGGAATGATATCCCAACAGCAGGGAAATGAGGCCAACAGCAGGAAATGCTTCTGATGATCTCCAACAGCAGCAAATGATCCCAACAGCAGGAAATTATTCCCAACAGCAGGAAATGCTCTGAGTGATTCCCAACAGCAGGAAATGATTCCCAACAGCAGGAAATGCTACTGAGTGATTCCCAACAGCAGGAAATGCTCTGAGCATTCCCAAACCAGTCTGACCCCAGCAGAACCATGAACCCAGAATGGCAAAGGTTGGGAAAGATCTCTGGGATCACCAAGTGCAGGCTCTGTCTGGATACCCCATGTCCATGAACCCCTCAAAAATGCACTGGGAAGCACGCATAGTTTCTGACTCTGCAGGGACAGTTGGGAATCCTCACCACCCCAGGGAAACACAATAACTTTATTTCTATTTAATTTCGCAAACACATGGATAACGTCGTGCACATGTTCCTGTTGAACTTCCAAGGAACCAAAGCGCTCCCCTCGGGGAGGTCTGAGTTTCTATTCCGTTAGGCTTCCTGATTAATTCGTCTCCAAACAGATCACTGTGACAAACACGTCACATAACGCGCATTCGCAAAAGAATATTCTCTTCTCTTTATAATAATTCACTCTGTGACATATCAGAGATAACCAGCACTGAGAAGAGTTACACCTGAAAATACACAGCTGAAAAATAAGTCGAAAAAACACCAGGGAAGCTGAACGACACTCAATGGAATACTTGTAATCTGACTTCTTGCCATAGTTCACTTTGGAGAAAGGAGCAGAAATTCCTGTTCCAGAGGTAAATATTCGTGCTCCAGCCCCACGGACGCTAACTGGGACAGGGTGTGAGTGTGGGAATGGCCACAGATAATTACAGAGCGGCAGTGGCAGGGACTTCGCTGCTCTATTATTAATTATTAAATTATTTCTGGTCTTTCTAGTCTACAGTAGTTGCAATGTAGAACTCCCAAGTTCCAACTCTGGAGCTATGGATCTGCCGTGTCCCCAGGGCTGTCAATTAAATAAATCCGTGCCTGTTGCAGCTCCCATCCCAGCATTTCCTCGTTAACAAACAGTGATATAAGTGGAGATCCGCTGTGAATCGCATCCGGGCTGAGCTGTCATAAATTCATTTTCGTGAGCCACGGGGTTGGCAGATGACAGAAGCTCCTTTGTCCGCCTGCAGGGAGTTCCAGCGGAAATTGGATGGATGTGACTTCCTGGCAGCCTCCAGCCCAGCTGCAGCCCGCATTTAGATGGGCGATCCGCAAAAATTACCCAGCCCGAATTTTCCTGTGCTGCTCTCTCCAATCCTGCATTTTATAGCACTAAAGCACCACAGCTCTCCAGCCGAGCTAATGATGTATCTGTGTACAAGCAATCACTCTCTGACAACTGCGGCAGCCTCTTCCAGTGTATCGCTAGGGGCAGTAATATTCAAAGAAAAAAAACAACAAAAACAAAAAAACAAAACAAAAACAAACAAACCAAAGGGTGAGATGCTGCCATAGAAAAAGCCAAGGGAAGGAGAATGAGGTAAAGCTCTGTGCTCTGCGAGTGGGGCTTGGACAATCACCTTGAGAGAGTTCAGAGCTGTTTTTAAAGCATCTACTAGTCAGGAGAGCTGAGCGACCATGGTCCCACCGTTACCACCAACTCCAGGGATTCTCCGATCCACTCTCTCATATTGAGGGCCTCTCTGCAACCACTCCCAAAATCCCTGGGAGCTCCCAAATCCTCTTCCACCCTGTCTCTGCAGGAATTCCCCTATCATCTGGAACCCTGTGGCGCTCTGCCTCTCTGATCAGCGGTGCTCAGCGGACGGCTCCTGCCCTCGCATCCTCTCAGACAATTGTTTCAGAAAATACAACTGGGGAGCCTCAGACAATTCAGAGAGAGCAACAACAGCCAGTGCCTCTCCCGGCCTGGCAAGCCAAAATGGAATATTGCGGGCTGGAAAAGCCCTGTCCAGGTATCAGAGGCCCGGCATGGGATTGTGTCGCGTACTGTCCTGTCCCAAGCGCTTTGCTGATGAAGGTCAACCACTAGAACACGTCATCATGAGTAAAGAATCTATGTTTAAATTCCCAAAAGTGCTCAGATGGGCAAGATGAGTCAGACAAAAAAAAAAAAAAAATTTCCTGCCACTTCAGGAATTCCTTGGACACTCCAGGGCGTATGCGCAGTGTTGCAAGACCATCCCTGGGCAGTTCCAATCCCTGAGCATCCTTTCCATGCAGAAATTGCTTCCTTGATGTCCCCCCTTCCCTCCCTGGGAATCATCCCTCCTCATCAAACTAGCGAAAGCCCCACTCTTGTTGAAATTATCAGCTGTGTCAAGTGACAAGGCAATAACCGAGTAATAACGAACAGAAATTTGATTCCACACCCAACTGCCCAAATGCCACTGGGTTCTGGGGAGTCTCATGCGTTGTCTGGTGCTCTGCCAATGTTTTACTCTCTCGTCCTGGGCCTGCAGAAGCCATCACAATTTCTGCTCAATCCCTTCACAAATTCATGCCTCTCAATCCTCCATAATTTGCCTGCTTGAATTCATATTTGGAGGCATTGAGAGTCTGCGCCCGAATGTCTCGGCTAGAGGAGATTTTCGAGATTTCCTACTGTCATTCATATTGTCGTCCTTTAATATAATTTGCATCCCACAGAAGCTGACACTGTCAGCAGAACAAACCTTTCAAACCTGCAAACAATCCCTATGAATTTGGACGCTGAACACACCTTGGACTCGGGAAGAAAAGCTGTTTAGTTGTGGGTTTGAGGGGTGTTTTTTTAAGATGCACATAATGAGAAAAGATTCTGGCCCAGTCTTCTATTAGGGCTGGAGAGGAGGTGATTGGAATAAGGAAATCTTTGCCAGAGAAATTGGGACCTGGATTCAAAGGACAATCTTTGAATTTGACATTTTTCTGAGTCCACATCAGCGAAAACTTTTAAGGTGACAATCTGGTGAGTTCTTGGCACTGTACATCTCCCAGTCTGATTATTTTATCTGCTGTCAAACACAAATCCAAAATCATAATGGCCAAAGAAGTATTTCTTGGTGTTCTAGGTCTCATTGAGAAATCTGCCTCAGAAGTTTTGGGAAGCCCACCAGAGTATACTAGAGCAGTTCTTAACTTGTTGTCAGAGATGCCCCGTGCAAGTCGAAGAACAGCCCAAGCTGGGCCAAGGTCAGAATGCCTGTCTTGAAAGCGAGAAGGGTAATGTCTTCTACAAAAAACTCTGACTCTGGGCTCTGGGCATGAGATAAGGCTGAACTGGGCAGAAACAAGAAAAAAGAAACAATGCGAAAGAGGATTTGCATAGGAATTCCACTGATGTGACTTATCTCTAGAACATATAGCTAAATTAAACTACCCAGACAGAGACAATCGAGAAGATGGATATTGGAAAGGGCGGCATTTGATAGAAGTGGGGTTCATCAGCGTTTGGGAGCTCTGTACTTTTAATTACCTCAGCAATGGGGAAAGAAAGAGCGAAACAGCGGCCGCGGAAATTGGGAAACAGAAAGGCTGTTCCTCTCTGAATGTTGAGAGAGACCCCCATAGGGAAGATGCCCATGAACTTCTCCCTTTATTCATGAATAATTGCGGAACTCCTTAGTCTCCTTTTGGACATAAAACCTCTGGCTGCTTGTGGGATTATCATTTTTCCTAACAGCTCTGACCAACCTGGCTTCCATTCGCCCACAACCTCACACACGTGGGCAGTGCAAGAGGCATTAATGAAGCCCTGGCACATCATCAGCACAGGATCGACCTTCTGCAGGGGCTGAGCTTTAAAAACTGCACTAGAAGTGGGGGCAATGAAATGTTTTCTTTGCATGGCACACCGTGGCCTCTGAGGAATTCACTGCTGCGTTACAATTCTGTTTAACCTTCCCCATTAGAGAACGAGGCTTCTCAATTTGAATTCTCATCAATTGAATCAATTTGAATTCTTCATCAATTGAATTCTCATCGTCTCAGAGCCAAACCAACATCTCACAAGATCTCAGATTGTTTGTGCTGGCAGGGAGTTAAAATTCAATCTCATCCCAGCCCATCCAGGCATCCAATGCCAGCCACCTGGCCAGTTGGCACCGCCAGGGATCCAGGGATGCCTCCTGGGAATTCCATCCCAGCTCCTCCCCACCCTACAGGGAACAATCTCCTGCCAAAGTCCGCACCCATCCTGCCTCGCAGTGTGACCCATTCCCTGTGTCCGTCCTCCATCCCTTGGCCCCAGTTCCTCTCCAGCATCTCCCTGGACAACCCTCCCTGGCCCCGCTGCCCAAGTCCCCCCACTGTGGGATCAGCCCAGGAAACAAAATTCTCTCATTGCATCTTCCACTTCATTCACTGCAGAGAAATTTTACACTGAAACCTTTCCATAAAAAGCAGGATTTTTTTTGTTTTTTCCATGCAGAGGCTGCTGCCACACCCTGTCCCAGCTCTGGAATATCCCCAGCACTGGGAGCTGCCCCAAAGCTGAGCAGCACAGAGGGGACGGCTGTGGAACCATCAAGGTTTCATTTCTGTTCAAACCATCAGGTTCCTTCTGTCAACCATCAAGGTTTCATTTCTGTTCACAGCTCCAGCAGCTGCTCCAGGGCTGCAGAGGCAGCTGCTGCTGCAGGAATGATTTTGCTGCTAAAGGAAAGGGCCATTTGCTGATAACTTCACTCACTAGAACACTGCATCAAAAAAACACTTTTAAATTTCCCAAAGTGCTCAGATGGGAAATGAAGTCAGACAAAAAAAAAATGTATTTTGAGAAGACAAGGAGAGAAATAAATCTTTTTCTTGCTTGTCTTCATTCCAGAATCCACAGGTGAGAGGAGCTGCAGCGTTCCCAGGGCTGTGTCTGGGACTGGGCTCTGCACCTCCCTTAGCAATTCCCTCCCCGTGGCTCCTCACTTTGTTTTGGGAACGTTTGGAAACACTTTTGGAGCTGAGACAGGGCGTTGTGAAGGTTGAGAAGGGAGGCTGGGAGAGCAGCACCTCTGTGCCTCTCCTTTCCCCTCCGCCCTCTCCCTGATTTTCTCTTTCAGACAATCAGATTCCTCAAGTTTGGTAATGCCCTCCCAGACCAGGCTGTACCCCCACCCTGTCCCCACGTCCAGCCCTTCCCTGGACACCTCCACACCTGCTGAGCAAATCTTGTTAAAAGGAAAAAAAAAAATCTCCCATAAAGGAAAGATTCCCAATTACCAACTTATCTCACTTTTGCTATAATGGTTCAAAGCTGAAGAGAGCTCCTGCTGAGAGCAGGCAGATAACACACGGATTTCTGTTGTCATCTCTTAATCGTGATCAGGCAATAAGGAAACCCTGATCAAAGTGGGAGGTGGGGAAAATAATGCTGGCAATCAGGAGAGGAAAAACAATCCAAACCATGCTGATAATCTGCAAGGCTCTGGGAAATGTGCGGATTGTTCTCGTAAGAAAAGGAAAAAGATGCAGTGATAGAGGGGGAGAAGCCCCCAGGCAAGCAGCTGATGCCAGGGAGCCCATCCTGCCTGCCTGGGCATCACCAAGCTGTGAGGATTGGATGGGTGAAGGTCTGAGAGCACAGAAAGGAACTGAAAAAGCTGCTCCTGCTGCAGGCTGCTGAGAAGAGCAGGGCTGGGGCTGCTCCCAGCATGTGTTAGCACGGGAATTCACACTGAGGGGAGGGACACGAGCTGGGACAGGCAGGGAGAGAAGGAAACTGTGTGTCCTGAAACCAGAAACCAGCCAGAGCATCACAGAGAGGCCTGGCTGGGGATGGACCCCAAAATCATCCTGTTCCCATCCCCTGCTGTGAGCAGGGATTCATCCCTAATCCCAGATTCCCAGGGCACGCCTTTCGATGCATGGAGGGATGGATGGATGGATTTATGGATGGATGTTTCCCTGCGATTTTCCTTTTGAGCTCTGACACAGATTTGGTGTGAACTCTCTACATCTCTGACAGGGTCATGACCCCCCTGTTCTCATTCCATCCTAATTCCAGCCACAGTCACAGCAGCAAAAGTTTCCTCATTAACACTCTCATTATCCCCAGCCCTGACCCCTTTTACTCATCACAAGAATTTGTGACTGAGGATGGAGAAATTAAAGGAGAAAGCAAATGCAGATGTCACAGAGCCCTCGGGGGCTGCAGCAAATGGTGAGCTCAGCTCTCCCTGTGGGGTTTGTGCCCTGGAGAGTTCACTGGGTGAGCAAGTGCAGCTCCTCAGCCCAAACCAAAGCTCCTGAGCCCAAACCAAAGCTCCTGAGCCCAAACCAAAGCTCCTGCTCAGTTCTGAGCTGGGTGGTAAAGGCAGGCGAGGCACAGCCTTTGTGCTGAACTGGAACATGACATTTTCCTTTGCCCGTAGGATCCTCCTCAGGAAGGAGCAGCCTTTGCATGGCAGGAAGGCTCCACATTCCCTGAGTCACCATGGAGAGTTCCTGCAGCTCCCCCAGCCCAAGGGAGATGCTGCTGGCAGAGAACGGGGCTTTTTGGAGTGTTTGGAGTCACAGGGAAAGGCTCAGAGCTCCTCAGTGCTCTCTGACAGCTGATAAACTCAGAACCTGAATTATTAAACCCGTAAATTCCTCTCCAGATTCAATTGAGAAGCACATAAAGGTGATAAAAGCGTCTGGTGGCGCTTCACTGATAAATTCCACAATTAAGCACGGGAGGCCCGGCTCAGGATGGAGCTGCTGAGATCTGGGAGCAGTTTGAGGATGGTGGTGCAGGATGTGAAGGTTTTCCCAGCCATGGAGAGCTGCTCTGGGTGCAGGGAGCCGAGCAGGCACTGAGGCAAAGCCAACTGGAGTTTATTGAGTTGTCTCGAGTGCTGCTGTTGATATTTCCTGCCTGCCTGCTGCTCACACAAAGCAATCAGAGACTGAGCGAGAGATTTGGGCAGTGTTTATTTCAGCCGTGCCCACCTTAAATAAAAACACTCCTGTTTCAGATTGCTGATACTGCCTGGAAAATTAACCCAGGAAAATAGAAACTCGTGTGTCCTGCTCCACTAATGCTGCTCAGCACGGAGCGGCTGTGGGGCACGGATGAGAAAAATGAACTGAATCTGTGCTCTGATTCTGATACAAAACTGCCACTTGTGCTGCCAAACTTCACTCTCATTTCCAGGAGGAGATGGAAAATTCAGGTGGCAGGGAAAGCGAGGATGCATTTCAGAGCCAGTCTCACTGCTGGCATTTTCTTCTGTACAAACATTAATGGCCAAACTAAAAATGACACCTGAGAGGCCTAAAAAACTCAAAAGGGATTGAAGACGTGGCTACTCAGCAATATTGGTTAATTTATCACTGAAATAGCACAAATTAGTCACTCAGACAACTCTTAGAAAGAGAAAAGGTGTCTGTCTATCTTTGGGCACTGTGGAATCAGCTCTGGAATAAACTCCACTCTGTGCAGGAAGGGAAGCTGGGGGAAGCAGGGATGGGAGAGCTGTGAAATCAATCCCAGGGCACAGCACGGGCACTCACCCTGCCTTGATTTCCATTAATGCACACAAAGAGTGAAATCTCAGAAAAAGGAGCACCTGGGGACAGGAGCAGAGGGGGCTGGGGCGCAGAGATGGGAGGGGCTGGTGAGCCCGCTGGTTCCCGTGTCAGGAAGAAATGGAACGGCCAGCAAGGTCAAGTCCTATAAACCTTAATGGCTTTTAACATTCCTGTAGGTACTGGGACTTGAGAACTGAGCGGGTAGGAAGCTTCACCCGATCCGGATCATTGTGTACATCAACATTGCAACTTGTGCAGGACTATAGGGATGAAACGGCAAACTCAAAGGGGATCCTTGATCGAGGTCCATATCGCAGCAGGCGCACCCCCTCCGAATCACCGGTTGGAGTCTCTTGTGTAAAGTGAACGAAGTGTGTAAGGCGACGACAACAGTTCGTGTTTTTCAGCTCTTGGGGAACGGATTCAGCATAAACTCTGAGTGTGTGTACAGCGACAATAATTAACTTACCGGTCTCGCCTTCGTCTGCTGCACGCCCGGCCGAAGAATCACACCCTCGAACGTCAAGACGCCCATAAGAAAACCACTACTCCGCGCCAGATGGAAGTTGGATGATGCCGGGGGAAGGACTGGGATACCATCGGTTCAGAAGCGGGTCTGTATTGGTACTGTAATAATCGATGAGTTGTGGTCACTTATCGTAAATTAAATTGCTTTAATAGAAATTTATACTTTAAAACAAGCAATGCATTGGCTCGTGATTCCAATAGGATCAACATGCCCAACAAGTTAGAATTATTATTCTTAGATCAGCACATTTGTCGCACTTCACAAAAGATAATACTACCAAGTTTGAACTGTTTGTTATGGTTGTTTCCTTGCATCATCATGGCGCCGATGTTTCCCAGCTTTCAAGATTCAAGAACCAACAAATAAGATCCAAATAATAAAGTCAACAAAGATGCCTGATCTATGTGATTCCCAAACTTGCAAGAATTCAAACCACAAATAAGATTTCAAATAATATAGATACAACAAGAGATGCCTACACTCTCATTTTCCCAACTTGCAAGATGTCAAAACCAACACACATTGGCCTTTTGATAAAAGTCAATATCGGGATTAAATCCATCTTGGTAAGCCATGTCATACAATCGAAAAACTTGGGAATGCTCCTTGACCAGCACAAAATCTGTAGTTAGTATTCCTATTTGCACAAAACACAAAAGAAGAAGAGCATGATTCACTTAATAGTGGCCTCTTGAACTCAACCTGACAGCTCCACTAGGATGGGGCAGCCTGGAGTTCCATGATCATTCATGGGCGCCATTTTCTGGCGAAGGTTCACACTGAATGAAAACAAAGATTGCATATCAGCTAGCAAAAAGGGATTCTCTGGAGCATGGCGAGGTTCTTGCTTTAGTAGTTGTACAAAAATTGAGGAACAATAAGGTTGGTTGTCGGCTCATGTAAGGTGAACTTATTTTCTATACTTTTGTGCAGTTCCTAAATAAGGGCCATTTGGTGACATGACGACTCATCTGAAAGGCTATAAAATGTTGACGAGATTACGCCAGCAGAACTTGACGGAATATTTGGAAACTTCCAATCACCATTTTGTGCAGTTCCACGCAAATTGAGAGTGTTGCCCCGTGACATTTGAGTTGACTGCACAAGACATCTCATTCAAAAAAGTGTTTTTGTGTAGTTCACCAAGGTCACAATAGCAACAAGGTGGAAAATGATATCCCATTGACACAAAAAGATAGAAGTAATAAGTTTATGGTCAATTAAGAATTATTACGAAAACATAAGAATACAGCATAAAGAAGCTCTTAATTAATTCATTAGGAAATCACGCAAGGACAGTAAGAAATTTTGAAACATTAGCAAATGCTTCATGTTACAGAAGCATTACAATCAACCAATGAGATCTCAAATTGGGATACTTTAATGTGGCCATTGCTTGTTAACCAAGACACAAGTAAAATCAATAGCAGCTAAAGAGTTGGTTTAAGGGCATGGGGACGTGGGACACCAAGACACTCCCACCAGTGTAAAAGGGAGAAACTTACTTATATACTGGGAGAAAACAGCAGGAGTGCCGATTTGTGAACACAGGTTTAATTGCATCTTAAGTCACTTAGAGGCATTACGATTAACAATAACAACTGGTATAGACATGTTCCTTAAGGTAAAGTGTGGATGCTTCATGTTTACATGCGCCCTTACAATAACACAGCAAAAGGTTTGGTATACACGGACATGCGACATGGATCGCATCCGCACAGATGTACTACAAAGGAGGCAGTAAAGTGGGGAGCCGAGTTTGTTCATGAGGATGGGAATAAGCGGGGAGATGCAGATGCGGGAGGTGAGCGGGAAGGATGAGGGAGGGATTGCGTAGACGGGGAGGGAAATCGGGGAGCAGGGGATCAAGGAGGATGGGGAGGGTGTGCAGGGGAGAATGGGAAGGGATGCGGAACTAGGAGGAGTGCGGGGAGCAAGGATGCGGAGGGAGGGAATGGTGAGGAGAGGGAGGGGGGACAGCAGCGGGGAGGGATGGGACAGAGGTGGATAGGGGGAGACGAGAGGGTGTGAGGGAGAAGGAGACGCGATATTAGGGGAAGCGATGCGGGAGGAGAATGAGCAGAGAGGCAGCAGGGATGCAGGGGTTTTTCAGGAGCGGACGAACTTGCAGGCAGCGAGGGGAGGCCGAGAAGACAATTGGTCAAGGATGGCTATTGGGGCGGAGATTGCATGCCCCAGCCCAGCCTGATGTGGGCATGGGGATGGGCTCTGAAATGGAGCAGGCTGTTCTGCAGCCCCAGCCCAGCTCACCAGCCCCTGCCCTGCCCAGCCCCCTCTGCTCCTGTCCCCAGGTGCCCTCCCCGGCTGACAGCTCCGACTATCGACTTCATTCCTCCTCCATTCCTCCTCCTTCATTCCTCCATTATCATTCCATCATCATTCCATTATCATTCCATCATCATTGCTGCTCCACCAGCGTGGATCTGGGGGTCAGGGGAGACTGAGAGCCCAGGGGGGAGCCCAGGCTGAGAGCCCAGCCCAGCCAACTGAAAGCCCAGCCCAAGCTGTGAGCCCAGCCCATACTGTGAACACAGCCCAGCCTGGAACACAGCCCAGGCTGAGAGCCCAGCCCAGCCCAAGCTGTGAGCCCAGGCCATGCTGTGAGCCCAGCCCAGCCTGTGAGCCCAGGCCATGCTGTGAGCCCAGCCCAGCCCAGCCTGAGAGCTCAGCCCAGCCTGTGAGCCCAGCGCAGCCCAGCCCAGCCTGAGAGCTCAGCAGCCCAGCCTGAGAGCTCAGCCCAGCCTGAGAGTCCAGCCCCGCCCGCGAGCCCAGCCCAAGCTTGAGCCCAGCCCAGCCGGATCCGATGGATTTACTGAGCACAGCACAGTCACTGCAAGGCCAAGCCCTGGGAAAGCCTCACCCCAAAACCTGGGGGTGCTGTGGGCTGCCTGGCCTCAGGGCTTTCCCAAAGCTGAGCTTGGTTAAACTGGGAGCCAGGCCTATGTCCCCATCACAGGGGTTCACAAACATGCAGACAGCAGCAGGCTGGGAGCAGCACGGGTCAGGGTGCTGTGCCTGCCAGGAATATTTCTCCTCAGGGTTCATTTGCATTATCATTTAGAGCCCTTTTTATAGAGCTCCTATTGATTTGCAGGCGTTGCTTGCATTTTAAATCACAGCTATGTGTGTTTCATCTCCACTTCAGTTTGCTTTATCAGAAAGGTGCAGGGCTCACATTTCTTCATTTCCACAGGAAATCAGCAGTGTTGATATTTCCCATTTCCATGGAAGATCAGCTGTTCCAGCAGTGCCCATATTTCCTCATTTCCATGGGAAATCAGCTGCTCCAGCACTGTTCATATTTCCCATTTCCACAGGAAATCAGCAGTGTTCACATTTCACATTTCCACAGGAAATCAGCTGTTCCAACAGTGTTGATATTTCCTCATTTCCTGGCAAATCAGCAGTGTTCACATTTCCTCATTTCCTCATTTCCATGGGAAATCAGCTGTTCCAGCAGCATCCATATTCCCTCATTTCTATGGGAAATCAGCAGTGTTCACATTTCCCATTTCCACAGGAAATCAGCAGTGTTCACATTTCCTCATTTCATCATTTCCACAGGAAATCAGCCATTCCAGCAGTGTCCATATTTGTCATTTCCACAGGAAATCAGCTGTTCCAACAGTGTTGATATTTCCCATTTCCACAGGAAATCAGCAGTGTCCATATTTGTCATTTCCACAGGAAATCAGCAGTGTTCACATTTCCCATTTCCACAGGAAATCAGCAGTGTCACATTTCCCATTTCCACAGGAAATCAGCAGTGTCCATATTCCCATTTCCACAGGAAATCAGCTAGCTGTTCACATTTCCCATTTCCACAGGAGATCAGCAGTGTTCACATTTCCCATTTCCACAGGAGATCAGCAGTGTCACATTTCCATTTCCACAGGAAATCAGCTTGGGGACACCCAGGGGAATGGGGTGAATTGAGGCCAGGGTGCTGCCCAGCCATGGGTGACCCCAAAGCACAGCAGCTCTGGGGGAAAAAAGTGTCCCCACAAGCCTGAATCAGAAATTCAAGATTATATTTGTATGACGTCGGAAAAGAAAAGGAGAGTTAACAGCCACATGGAGGAGGAATAGCACATCCTCGGCTAATATTGGGAAAAGGAGATTGGAATGTGGAATTGATAACACAATTAACTAGAAATTATAAACATTACTGATACTGCAGCTTTTGTAAACTCACCAATCATGATACTTATAATAAAAAACAGCTGTCTCTTAACCCAATGTATGTTTGACCAAAAGTATACCCTGGTTGCTAAAGTGGATAAAAGAGGCTTGTCCCACAATAAACTTCTTCTTTCCTCTCTTTTTCACCCTCTTTTTGTGGGGTTTTGTGTTTATTATTTTATGTCGCTGTTTGGCCAGCAGTGACAAGCTGGGGATTGGTGCTGGGAATGAGCAGGGATGGGAATGGGAATCAGTGAACGGGTATCAGTAGGGAATCATGGGAGGGAGTGAGGGGATGGGAATGGATCAGCTTAACGGGACTCAGCAGAATCCAGGAGGGAGTGAGGGGATGGGACATGGGATAGAATGGGGAATAGGAATGGGAATGACCAGGGATGGGAATGGGAATGAGCAGGGATGGGACTGGAGTGGGACCAGGGATGGGACTGGGACAATGAGCAGGGATTGGAATGGGAATGAGCAGGGATGGGACTGGGAATGAGCAGGGATGGGGCTGGGAATGACCAGGGATGGGGATGGGCTGTGAGCACAAATGGGATTGAGCCCTGACCACAGACAGGATTGTGCCCTGACCATGTGTAGGATTGAGCCGTGACCATAAATGGGGTTGGGCTGTGACCAGGATGGGATTGAGCCATGACCACGGACATAATTGTACCCTGACCACGTGTAGGATTGAGCCATCACCAAGGAGAAGCTCCCAGCACATCAGCTCTGTTTCCCCCAGAGCCTCCCCCGGTGCAGAACCAGATCTGGCTCCAGCTCATTTTCCAGACCTATCCAGAGCACACCACGAATTTTCCCTCAGCATCCCACACCCCATTACTGTGAGGAGCACGGAGTAATCTCCATGTGCAATTTAAAGCTTGGCCCCTGAATAAACAGAAATCCCAACTGCCTGTGTGCATTCCCAACATTCACCTGCCTGAATGAACTCAGAACTCTCAGTTCCTACCACTTTGGGTCTTTCTTGGCTTTTACCACCCCTGGAAATGAACACAACGCCACAGAGAACAGGAATTCATCCCAACCCCTTCCGAGGTGTGCAGAAAATAATTGATGGGTGTTTGAAACAAAGCCAGGAGCCACGAGCAAAGCCCGGGAATGTGGATTTACACTTCAGACAGAGCCATTCTTTTAGGAAGTACTGAAGACACCATTTATATTCAGCAGGCACTGGCGCTGCTGATTGATGGGAACCTGTTCATATTTAGATAACCTATGAATAACAAAAATTAAATTGATTAAGGAGAAGAACGGATACGAGAGAGAAAACCGACTTCCTCTCCCAAACGCCAGAGCAGCGAACACGGGGAGCTTCACAGCTGTCCTTACGACTAGGACAGCACCCACGGGCCAGCCCGGGTCCCCTCGCTGGCAGCAGAGCTCAGGGCCATGGGCTGGGTCAGGACAGACCCGGGGGCAGCACAGCCTGGTGGGACATGGGGATGAGTTCTGAAATGGAGCAAAATGATCTACACCCCCAGCACAGCCTGGTGTGGACTTGGGGATGGACTCTGAAATGGAGCAGGATGTCCTGCAGCCTGGTGTGGGCATGGGATGGACTCTGAAATGGGTCAGGATATCCTGCAGCCCCAGACCAGCCTGGTGTGGGCATGGGGATGGACTCTGCTATAGATCAGGATATTCTACAACCCCAGACCAGCCTGGTGTGGACTTGGGGATGGACTCTGCTGCAGAGCAGGATGTTCTAGCACCCCCAGCCCAGCCTGGTGTGGGCACTGGGATGGCTCTGCAATGGGTCAGGATATCCTGCAGCCCCAGCCCAGCCTGGTGTGGGCACAGGGATGGGCTCTGTTATAGAGCAGGATGTTGTGCAGCCCCCAGACCAGCACACCAGCCCCACCTCAGCGCCCACAGCAGCCTGGTGTGGACATGGGATGGGCTCTGTTACAGAGCAGGATGTTGTGCAGCTCCATCCTCGCCCCAGCCCAGCTTCTGGACACAGGGATGGCTTCTGCAAGGGTCAGTGAATGTCCTGCAGCCCCAGAACAGCCTGGTTTGGACACTGGGATGGGCTCTGCTATAGAGCAGATGTCCTGCACCCCCAGACCACACCAGCCCCTCCTCAGCCCCAGCCCAGCTTGGTCTGGACACAGGGATGGACTTTGCAATGGAGGAATGCCTGCAGCCAGCCCAGCGCCTGATGTGGGCATGGGATGGCTCTGCAATGGGTCAGGAAAAGGGACCTCAGAGCTCCTTTCCCCTGCAAGACCAAACCAGGGTGAAGCATCCTGGAAACTGGAGCAGTCCTCTGAACTTCCAGGACTGAATTTCCAGCCTCCTGAATAATTTATTGCCCTGTTTTGGCCGTGGTTAAAAGTTTTCTTCCTGCTCTTGCCACGATTCCTATTTCCAGTGACAGGAACTCAAATAGCAGGGCCTGGCTCTGCTGGCACCAAGGTCTGGCCCTTTCCAGTGAGGCTGCAGCACTTAATTCTGGTTTTTTTTTTTTTGTGTTTTTTAAGAAAGCAGAAAGTAGTTCAGATCCTGGTGAGTCCTGTCCAGCTCAAGGGATTGGTGATGCTGTGATTTTGCTGACATTTTTCTGTATCCTGCCCATGCATGATATAGATCCATTTGTGGATGCCAAGGGAGAGGGGAAAACTTCAATTTTCCTTTTCCTTCAAAGACCGAGAGCCCATGGATTTCTAATCCGAGGAACAAAGATTTCCACTGCTGATAAAACCTGATGACAGAACCCCGTGCCCTTGGATTCCTCTGGCATCAAGATTTCACCATCACAAACTTCAGAAAGGGAGAACACTTTGATTATGGAACACTGATTTTACATCACTGTGAGAGAAATTAATTAATTCTCAAACACAAACACATGGAAGAGTATTTGATTTACAGCAAGAGAACTGTGTAAGATCAGTAAAAGAAGTGCCCCCAATGGTTCTGTGACCTGTACAAATTTAAATTACGAAATAGGAAAGCCAAGTTTCCTCACTGTGCAAAACACAAATTTTGTAAAGCAAAAGCCTCGCAGTGGATTTGGGGAGGCAAAGCCCAAATTCTGCAGCTCTCCAAAGTTGATTAGAAATCCATGACAGCCTCGGGACTCCAGGAGGAAAGAGCCCTGGAGCCCCAGCTCAGCTCTCCTGCCCATTCCCTTGTCCTGTGATGGGAACAGGAATTTCTGCACAGCACCTTCACAATGCTCAGTGCCCTCCCAGGACACGGCTGCCCTGACCTGGGGAGAAAGGACAGCTCCTCAGAGGGAACATTCCCTTTCCTAAATGATGGAATTGCAGTACCCCAGCTCCTCAGGGGGAACGTTCCCTTTCCTAAATTGGAATTGCAGTGCCCCAGCTCCTCAGAGGGAACATTCCCATTCCTAAATCATGGAATTTCAGTGCCTCAGCTCCTCAGAGGGAAAATTCCCTTTAAAGTGATGGAAATGCAGTGCCCCAGCTCCTCAGAGGGAAAATTCTTACAGTGATGGAATTGCAGTGCCCCAGCTCCTCAGAGGGAACATTCCCTTTTTTAAATGATGGAATTGCAGTGCCCCAGCTCCTCAGAGGGAAAATTCCCTTTCCTAAATGATGGAATTGCAGTGCCCCAGCTCTTCAAAACTGAGCATTCCCTTTCCTAAATGATGGAATTGCAGTGCCCCAGCTCTTACAAGGAGCTTCCTTTCCTAAATGATGGAATTGCATGCCCCAGCTCCTCAGAGGAAATTCCCATTTCACAGTGAGAATGCAGTGCCAAGCCCTCCTCAAAGGACATTCCTGTTTTTATACATGGAATTGCAGTGCCCCAGCCTCTCAAAAACTGGCATCTTTCCTTAGTGATGAAGTGCATCCCAGCTCCTCAGAGGGAAATTGCCCATTATTCAGATGGATGCAGGCCACCCCCAAAAAGCTCCTCAAGACATTCATTTCCTAAATGATGGAATTGCCATGCCCACAGCTCCTAGAGGATTCCATTCCTAAATCTGGAATTCAGTGCCCAGCTCACTTGCATCCAGAACACGAGCTCCACTCACCTCTCCTTCCACCAACTTCTAGGGAACCGATTTTTAAAAATGACAGAATTTCTACCTCTAAGTGGATTTCTCACGCTGTGAAGAAGCCCAGCTGTCTCCCAGAATTTTTTTGATTAACGTTAGGAAATTATTCCCCAATTCGCCAACCAGCAAAATAATTCTGTTACTCAGAATCCTTGGAGGAGCAACCTCAAACAAGCAAGAGAGGCTTTCAAAAGAGGCAAGAGAAGACAAATTGCACAGGGATGCTTTGAAGATGTATTACATTGAGTGTGGCTTTAATTACTCACACCCATCATCTCCTTTAATCAAGGGTCAGCTGCTTTATTTGTCAAGAACAGTGGTTTAAATCATTTTCAATGCAAGATGCAATAATTACATTTTCTGCTAATGAGTCCTTGTGCAGATTATTTGTCATTGCATCTAACGAGGAAGATTTGCCTTTTTTTTTTTTTTTTTGTTCAAACGCTGCAAAACCCACGCAGGTGGGAGGATTCCCAGCAGCTCCCCTGGCTCTAGGACACCTTGGGGACACCAGGGACACCCGTGACCGAATCTTTCCCGGGTTTCTCACCCCACACTCTGTCTGCAGGAGTTTTGCACTGCTGGGTTTGAGCTGTCAAATCCCAGCCTGGTTTGGGTTGGGAGGGACTCAAATGCCACCCAGTGTCACCCATGGCAGGGACCCCGGTGTGGGTGGTTTTGGGGTCTCTCTGCTGGGTTCTGCTGCCAGGGCTTTGTCTGGGGGGGTTCAAACCCAGGGGGGACCGGGAGCAGAGGGACAAAAGCAGAATTAGGGATCCCAGCACTGATCCTGTTCCTGTCCCAGGCTCTGCCGCACACATTTCCCTGGGAGACATTTTCTTTAACAAAATAAACTGCTCAAAGTCATCTGATTTTGTCTGAGCAGCGAGCTGCAATTTGTACACTGAAAATAATCATTAAAAATGTATTTTTATCCTCCTCCCTGTCCCCATACAGATCTCGGGATATCTCAATCCCCAACCAGTAGAAAACATATTTAAATGTGTCGCAACATCACAAATTTCCGTCTAGTGAATCAGCCAGACAACACCAGCAACACAAAGGCAATTTTGTCTGCTCTGCACACAACATTCACTTCTACATCTCACACTGCAGAAGAAAACACCAGAAATATTAATTTCTACCATCCAAAGCTGTAGCTGTATTTTTCATTGCACTGCTTTGGTCCCCTTGACCACAGAGCACATGGACAATCACGAGAGTAACAAGGTTTTGCTGTAAACTATAAAATATGACCCCGAACAGAGGTGATATTTTATCAGTGTATTTATCCATAAAAGTGTCCGGTAAAAGCCACACAGATTTATGGTCCATAATTTTTATATATAATAAAAATGTGAAATATTGCACTGTTTTTCACCTCCACATGTTGGATGACCCCTGAGGACCCATCTTGGTGCCACAGGTACTTCATGCTCCCGTAGAATTCCGGGATGATTGAGGTTGGAAAATCCTTTCCAGACCATCCTGTGCTCTATTCCTGCCTTGTCCCAGCCCAGAAATCTCCAGGAATTCCCAAATGGGCACTCCAAACCTCCCTGGGCAGCCCTTTCCAAGGTCTGAGCACTCTTTTCCATGAGGAAATTGTTCTCAAAATCCTCCCTGCCCCTCCCGAGGCCGTTCCCTTTCCTGTCCCTGTTCCCTGGAGCAGATCCCAAATCCCACCCCGGCTGTCCCCTCCTGTCAGGGGTTTGCAGAGTGACCCCACCCCATCATTTCCCAGAACTCCTCAGCATCTCCTCGCCCTCCCCTGAAAACCAGCACTGAAAACTTCCCGGCGCTGCAAACTCCTCTGGATCGTTGGAGGACTTGTCTCGCATCTCATTAGGAGCTTCCCTTCATCCTGCAACTTTAATTAGCGG
This sequence comes from Malurus cyaneus samueli, assembly GCA_009741485.1. Taxonomy (NCBI): domain Eukaryota; kingdom Metazoa; phylum Chordata; class Aves; order Passeriformes; family Maluridae; genus Malurus; species Malurus cyaneus. The sequence goes on from CM019221.1 coordinate 30,622,216, forward strand.
CTGCAGTGTGGGATTTACCTCCGGCTGCCATGGGTGAGGAGTGCGAGCTAATGAATTATTCAAAGTAAATTAAGAGAGCGAGGGAGTTCTCCTGCTGTCTCACACTAATACACAGTTCATTAGCAGAGATTTTCACCTGTGACAGTCACAGGTAGCGCGGGCTGAATTGCTGCGCTCACCCGAAATGGGTTCTGTCTCTGTCCGTGGCAATGACAAACCCCGAGTTTTACTCGGAGAGATTTCATTAACAGGGACAGGCAGTAAATTGGATCCCCGAAATTATGGGATATCTTCATTAAACCCTGTTGGGAATGCCCTGTGGAGCCTGTCAGGCTCCCACCCCGATCTGTCACCCACCACAGACCCCTTGGAGCAACATCTGGACCGTCCTGAGAACTTCCAGCAAATGGGAAAAGATAAAAAAACTCATCCATTTCCACCACCTTCACCATTCCAGGGTGCCCCAAACCCACCCAGCCCGGCCTTGGGCACTGCAGGGACCCAGGGGAGCAGCCCCAGCTGCTCTGGCACCCTGTGCTGGGATTTTGATGGGTTTGTTGTATGGACTGTACCTGTTTTGGCTGTTTTTTTTTGCCGTGGGAGCTCTGTGATGCTCATTTAAATCGAATCGATCCCCCTGCCCAGCCCCCCAGAGCTCTGCAGGGAAGGGATTCCCCAAGGACGGAGCTGCTCTCCAGGATATCGATCCTCTGCTCCTCTCCCTCCTAATTGCCACCAGCCAGTCCCTTCCCATTAGCCACAGTGGCCACCAGCCAGTCCCCTCCCATTAGCCACAGTGGCCACCAGCCAGTCGCCTCCAATCAGCCACAGTGGCCACCAGCCAGTCCCCTCCCATTAGCCACAGTGGCCACCAGCCAGTCCCTCCATTAGCCACAGTGGCCACCAGCCAGTCCCTCCATCAGCCACAGTGGCCACCAGCCAGTCCCTCCCATTAGCCACAGTGGCCACCAGCCAGTCCCTCCCATTAGCCACAGTGGCCACCAGCCAGTCCCCTCCATTAGCCACAGTGGCCACCAGCCAGTCCCTTCCCATTAGCCACAGTGGCCACCAGCCAGTCCCCTCCCATTAGCCACAGTGGCCACCAGCCAGTCCCCTCCAATTAGCCATTGCAGCCACCAGCCAGTCCCCTCCCATTAGCCATTGTGGCCACCAGCCAGTCCCCTCCCATTAGCCATTGTGGCCACCAGCCTGTCCCCTCCAATTAGCCACAGTGGCCACCAGCCTGGCTGCAATGAGCAGGAGCCATCTCCCCCTGCACAAAGACCCCATTTCCTGCTGCTGACAGAAATCACTGCTGCTCTAAAGCACTGACTTCCACAATCTCCAGATAAAATTGACTGTTAAATTGAGCTCTTTACTCAGAGCACAGATTTATGGGTTTGTGAGCAGAGGACAGGGGAGTAAATTGTGTCCTAAATAACTGCGGGGGGAAAGGCAGAGCAGTGCTTGGAGCTGACCCCACAAGGAGCTGGGATCAGCCCCTCTGCAGCCCTGGGCCACACGGGTGACAATGACAATGCACAGGTCAAGCGCTCCTTGAACGTGTTTTGCATTTTTTACCGTACCTCCAGCCTCTATTAGAACATTCTCAATCGCATTCCTACGCACAACAGCTCTCATTTGGGTCACCGAAGAAACCAGATTCTCGCCATTAAAATTAAACACCAATTTAAGGTATCTTAAAGAGCAGAATTAATTGCAGTAACAGCCCAAAACAAAGGTCTGGAGCCAGGAAATCCTCAAAGGGTGCATGGTGACTCTGCTGTGACACCAGAGGGGCTGATTGGGGGAACTGGGCTCCAGCAGAGCCCTCTGGACTGGGGGAAAGGGAAATTCTCCCTTCCCTCTGTCCAAAAAAAACCCCTTTGTGGCATCATTGAGCTCAACAAAATCCTCGATGCATCTCCTGCAGGCAGGAGCAGGGTGGAGAGCAGAGAAACCCTTCCCTGCTCTGCTGGCTGCCTCCAGCAGTTCATTGCCTCCAAAGCACTGCTGCACAGTTAACTCGGAATTGTTCACTTTCAGCTTCCAGTCATTAGTTTGCATAATGGGGTTTTTGCCAAGATTGGATTTTTTTCGGGGTTTTTTGACATTAAAACGTTCTCCAGCACACAATGAGGTTGCCTAATGCCATTCTGCTGAACTAATTAGCCCGAGTTCCTGAAGCTTCTCCCTGTAAATATTTTTTATTTCCCATACAATATTTTTTCTCTCTGCTCTGTCAGCAGCTTTGGGAAAACAGGTCCCAGTGTAATACTGTGTTCCCATACAGAAAAAGCTTTTGGGGTCTCCTCTATCCCCAGCTGTGCCCTGAATTAGGACCCATAAAATCCAGTTTAGAATAGACCCAGCTCTTTGGGATGCCCCTTTGAGCAGTTTGCTTCCTCCTCATCCCAAATTCCACTCGTCCCCGTGTCAGCAGGAATTTCTGGCATGGAAAGGGGGTCAGGCCTTGCTGGAATCCCCATTCCTGGACACATCCATGAATTTCTGGCATGGAAAGGGGGTCAGGCCTTGCTGGAATCCCCATCCCTGGACACATTCAGGGATTCCTGGAGGTGGCACCCAGAGCTCTGGGCTGGGGACACTGTGGGGATGGGGCACAGCTCAGAGCTGATGGTCAGGGAGGGATTTTCCCTCTGGGATTTTCAGATGTTACCATCAGCAATTTGATGTGAATTTCCAGCACATTCCTGCAGAAAACAGAGCTGTCTCTCCCGAAGAAGCACCAGAAATGACTTTTCCACCCACGGCCAGCACCGATCCCACATTTTTGGTTTCTCTGAGGTCTGGGAGAGCCATCAACTCCCAGACTGCCTCTGCCACACGGAGATCAAACACAAAACCTTATTGCAGCCGTCAGGAAAAGGAGCTTTGCAGTGACACGAGGCACGACCTTCAGCTGCCAGGGCAGGGGCAGAGGCTGCCCCCAGCCACTCATCCATAAATTCATAAACATTGCAAATTCCATCAGAGATGGATCCCTGGTGCGTGCTGGCACATCCATCACAAATAAATATTTGCCACCAGCACAGCTGAGTGTTTTCTGCCACACTCACTCACCTCCTATAGAATGGTTTATCCATAACCACCATTCACATTCAAAAATAAAGTGATTTAGGAAATCTGTTCTCATTTAGAAATAATTTTACAGTCACATGTGTTGCTCCTCTCATCCAAACACAAACCCTGCTCCCGTGTTCATGGTTTCCCCAAACGCTGGAGGCTCCAGCCTGGCAGGGACCTGTCCCTGTCCCTGTCACCTCAGCTGTGCCAAATTACAAATATTCATTTTCTGGGGGTTATTTCTGCCTCCTAACCCGGCTGGGAAGGCCAGGGCACCATTCCCGGTGAGATGGAGACACTGGAAGCAGAGGATGCTCTGAACCGAGAGGAGGGGCTGCAAAAATATTTGTGACCAAGGTGTGGAGAAATGTCACAGAGCAAGGGGGTACTTCTTAAAACCAGAAGGAAAAGCAGTTCCTAATTCAATTAATCAAAAGGCCCAAATAGGAGTTTTCATAGAATCACAGGATTGTTCAGGTTGAGAAATTCCTCTGAGCCCTTCAAACCCAGCCATTCCCCAGCCCCCATTGGTATGGATTTATCCCATAAATATTTTTATTCCCCAGCCCCATGTCCCCAAATGCCACAGGGCTGTGAAATCCCACAGGGATGGGCACTCAGCAGTGCCCTGGGCAGCTGTGCCAGGGGTGGAAAACCCTTCCATGGGGAAATTCTCATTTCTCTGGGGTGTTCCATGGAAAAAATCAGCAAGGTTGGGAATGAGGACAGGCAGGAGAGGGGCCCAGATGAACAGTGATGGAAAAATCCTTCACTGGGGACGGGCAGAAAGGAGACAGAAGGGATTTTGTGCATTTTTATGGATGTGTGAGCTCCTGGGTAGGTGTCTCCAAGGACGTTTCAGGAGATGGAATGAACATTTCAGTTTGCAAAAATCCAGGATGCAAATCTTGAAATGGAAACACATCTCTGTGTCATCCTCACGGAGATTGCAAGGGAAATATCGAGAGAGCAAATGAGGGAGGAACCAAGGGGATCAGAAGGATCTGGAACCTGCCTGCATGGCAAAAGAGGGGAATAATAGGATTCTTCAAAAGGAGGAAAAAAAAAAAGTGTGAGCTTTACCTCAAAAATGCACTCACAGCCACATTCATGAAACCATCCTTCGAGAACAGATGGTTGATAACCTAAATAATTTTAACTTAAGGCTCCAGTTTTGCAAGAAATCTGAAATACTCTGTTAACTGCCGTACAAGTCCTGCCCTGGAAGGAGAAGCTGGTTAAATCAGAGTTGAAATAAGTTTTGCAGGATGTTGCCTGGACCCTTTTCTGCAGGATTTGGCACCAAATGAGGCCCCCCAGCCCCGGCAGCGCGGAAAGAAAAATCTCTGCCCATTTCTGCAACAAATCCTCTGCAAAAGGGAAGTGCCACTGCTCTGCCAGAGCATCTGAGACTCTATTTTGGTAAAAATACCATTTCCTGGGGAAAATGGAGCACCTGGGCGAGATGCACCCTCCAATATTGCCTTTTTGGGTCCCCAAGCCCACACGCTCAGAATAGACATTGCATATGGAGCCACGTTGGCAGCCCGAGCTCTGCTGAAGTCAAAGATGATCATTAAACCACCTCAATCTTCATTTCCTTCTGCATCACACCACCGGCTCCAACAGATCTTTACGTGGAGCAAAAGCTTTTGTTATTTATAACCACCTTCAGACCATTTTTCAGTATGGATCTGAACTTACACCAGCCAAGATGATAAAATTGCCTTCCCCCCTTAAATAATCAAGCCAGTCTACTAACGCAGAATTAATGGCATGGAATGAAAATGTTGGGCAGTTTCAAAATAAATTAAGTGTGGAAGCAGGTTACGTTTAATCAAGCTGTCATGCAAATTAGCAGCCTCACTCGGTGAGGACTATTTAAAGAACTTCTTAGCTGGTGAAAATGTTTTTGGAAGCATTACAGGAACAGTCTCCGTTTTGTTAAGGCGCAGGAATGTTAAAAAGCTCCTCCAGAACAGGGTCAGAATATCGATTTTGCTGAGAGGGAAATGCCACTCGAGGCTCTGGGGCAGCCAGGGCCAATATTCCTAAAAAAATCACTGTTAATGGGGGATGTTACACACAGCTGCCAGAACAAAACACACGACTGAAAGAAAACAAAAGGAAACAAAAGGAAAAAGTGAAAGCAAACAAAGAAATAAAAAAAAACAAACAAAACAAACCCAAAACCAACCCAAACAAACAAACTAATTATATAAACACAGGATCCTTACAGGGAGAAATTCACAGATTGGTTTGTGTTGGGAGGGATTTAATGCTTATCTGATCCTACCCTGCCATGGCAGGGACACCTCCCACTGTCCCCAATGTCCAGCCTGGCCTTGGGCACTCAAAGGGATCCAGGGACAGCCACAGCTGCTCTGGGCACCCTGTGCCAGGTTCAATCCCTCACAGATTTAGGATTTCTGGGTTTCTCTGCCACGCCCAAACTCCTCCCCAGCAGAACTGCCCTGGGTGTGGTGATTTGTCCATTTGTGATTTCTGCATGAGGTGTTGAGTGCTCTCCAAACACAGCAGAAACTGCACAGGAACCGTTCAGGATCCTCTCAGTGATCCCACACCAGGGATGGATGGACAACGCCCAGATGGACAATGGGGGATGGACAATGGGGGGATGGACGATAGAGGATGGACAATATGGGAGGGACAACACCAGGATGGACAATAGAGAGATGGATAACGGATGATGGACAATGTGGGATGGACAATGGAGAGATGGACAATGGAGGGATGGATGACACCAGGATGGACAATGCAGGATGGACAATGAGGGATGGACACTGCAGGATGGACAATGCAGGATGGACAATGAAGAGATGGATAATGGATGATGGACAATGGAGGGATGGACACTGTGGGATGGACAATGTCAGAGTGGACAGTGTGGGATGGACAGTGCCCGGATGGACAATATGGGATGGACAATGGAGGGGTGGACAACACCAGGATGGACAGTGCAGGATAGACAATGGGGGGATGGAGAATGAGGGATGGACACTGCCAGAATGGACACTGCCTAGATGGTCAACACCAGGACGGACAATGCCAGAACGGACAATGTGGGATGGACAATGCCCAGATGGACAATGCCCCGTGGTGTTTCAGGAGGGGTTGAGAAGCTTCCTGGGAGGTTCACCCCAGGCAGTGCAGCAGTTCTGTGGGAATAGCTCGAGCTCCCGTGCAGACTTTGATGAATTCCAATAGAGCTTAAGTGGGGAGATGAATAATTGATAGCTCAGGATGCCGGGGCTCTCTAAATATAGCTCCTGGCACGCTGGGGAGCTCGGCCACCTGCACGCCAGCTCTGCTGTGCCCGTGGCCTCCTCTCTGCCCAGCACTGCCCCTTTTCCCCTCACCCAGCCCATGGGGGTTTGGCCCCAACCCCAAATAACCCCGCAAACCTCCCCTTTGCCACAGCCTCCTGCCATCCTTTACATCACCCCGGTAAAGGGAACAGCAGCGGGGATGATTTCCTGGAACCACATTTATTTTTAATTCCAGTGTGATCTTTCTGGGCTGGCTGCCCTGAAAAGTTGATTTCTGTGAATTTCATCCGTTTTTTTGATTCGGTGACTTTTCGTGTTTTATACACATCCAAACCCATTTTCCTTTTACAAGATTAACCGAGTGAGGGCTCAGAAGGAATATTGTTTTGAGGTATTAATGCAAATAACGAGGTGGAATGGGAGGTGAGGGATGACTCAGGGCATTTCTTCATCCCTGTGAGCTGCAGCTGTGACTCAGGGCAGGGCCAGCTCAGGTCAGGACCCCAAATGGGGTCTGGGTGCCAAATGTTGATCGGGTCAGCACAGCCAATAAGTCCTGGGGAGAATCCACCCCTTCACTGAGTCACAGCTCCGGGAAAATGTTTGTATTCAGCGCCTGCCCCTTCACACTGCAACACAAACAAGTCTTATACAGGTTAAAAAAAGTCACAAACTAAATACTATCAATTAAATTACTTTGAAAATTATTTCTGACCGTGTGCAGGACTTTATACACTAAAAAAAAAAAAAAAAAAAAAAAAAAAAAAAAAAAAAAAAGAGCTGTGACAACAGCTATATTTTGTTCTTTCTTCTTTTGCTCTTTAATAGTCTCTGAATGAAGAGTCGAGTACAATTTTCTACTCCGCTTGTTCCAGCCAGGGGAAAACTGCTCATAATGAGGCCACTTTCATAACATCCTGCCCTTCCTCTGGTCGATGTTATCTCAGCACTTGCACGGACACCCTCAGCACCCGCTCGTCACTCCGCCCACAGTCAGGGACAGAACAGCAGAGCCCAAAAACTGCAGTGAGAAATCCTCAAAGAGTGCAGTGAAAAATCCTCAAAGAGTGCAGTGAGAAATCCTCAAGAGTGCAGTGAGAAATCCTCAAAGAGTGCAGTGAGAAATCCTCAAAGAGTGCAGTGAGAAATCCTCAAAGAGTGCAGTGAGAAATCCTCAAAGAGTGCAGTGAGAAATCCTCAAAGAGTGCAGTGAGAAATCCTCAAAGAGTGCAGTGAGAAATCTCCAAGAGTGCAGTGAGAAATCTCTCCAAGAGTGCAGTGAGAAATCTCTCCAAGAGTGCAGTGAGAAATCTCCCAGAGAGTGCAGGAGAAATCTCTCAGAGTGCAGTGAGAAATCTCCAAGAGTGCAGTGAGAAATCCTCTCCAAGAGTGCAGTGAGAAATCTCTCCAAGAGTGCAGTGAGAAATCTCTCAGAGTGCAGAGAGAAATCTCCTAAAGAGTGCAGTGAGAAATCTCTCCGAGTGCAGTGAGAAATCTCCCAAATAGAGGCAGTGAGAAATCTCCCAAAGAGTGCAGTGAGAAATCTCTCAGAGTGCAGTGAGAAATCTCTCAGAGTGCAGTGAGAAATCTCTCAGAGTGCAGTGAGAAATCTCTCAGAGTGCAGTGAGAAATCTCCCAAAGAGTGCAGTGAGAAATCTCCCAAAGAGTGCAGTGAAAAATCTCTCAGAGTGCAGTGAGAAATCCCTCAAAGAGTGTTTTTGTGCCCATTGCACCTGTACATTTTCCTGAGGGGCTTTACCAGGATGATGGTGCCCCATTTCCACCCCATGAGCCCAGGACAGGATCTCCCCTCCGGCTGGGTGAGGATGGGGTGGCTGCAGACCCCAAAGTGTCTCACACAAACACTGCAGAGAGCAAACAGAGCCCCCCTGATCCCAGAAAATCCTTCAGATGACCCCTTTCCCTGGGACATCAGCTGCGCTCAGCTCATACACACCAGGACAAGGAAAAAGTCATTTAAATCTCTGTTTTCTCCTCGACACAACAACCCTTTGGAACAAATCCCGGTTTTCATCCCTTACTGACTCCTTGTTTTGTTAGCTCCTCTCCAGAACAGCTGAAACATTCACCATCATTTAAAATGATAAATTATTTTAATTTGCGCTGAATTTATTTATTATTGCCGCGCAGACAAGAGGCAAGTGCCATAATGGGCTTGTTTAATAATTGGCAGGGATTAGGAAGGGGAAATTCTCATGCAAACGACAGCTTTATTTACTGGGATGTGCCCAGGAGCCCGCGCGTCCCACGGTCACATTCCAGCAGTGGAGCTCCATGCAGCCAAAGCATTTATGACCCTGAGTTGCACCAGAATACCAAGAGTATGGAAATTGAGAAATGAACCTTTTGAGATCTCAGAGGAAAGAAGAAAATGTTGTATTTATTATGTGAGCACATGTGCCTGTGCTCACAGCCAGGCTCATAGTGGGGTGCTCACAGGATCTCAGAACCCCAAAAACTGTTATCCACACCCTCTCCCTGCTGCAGAAATTCCTTCCCAGTGCAGAATTCTCACAACACGAACGACAATGGATGAGGAACATTTGACAGACGTTAACCCCACTGTTATCCACACCCTCTCCCTGCTGCAGAACCCCCCGTCCCAGTGCAGAAATCCCACAACACAAACGACAATGGATGAGGAACATTTGACAGACGTGTCACTGGTTTTCCAGGACACAGCACTGCTTAGGAACAGCTCTCAGGTTTAAAGGATGGCTCTTCTTGGGAAAAGAGAGCAAAACTGGGAAATCCAAATCCCCAAAAGCCCTTACCCTCCCCTGTAATTTAAACATTAATTAGGCACCCACATCCCCCTGAGGAGCTCTTTTGGAGCTGAAGTTGGTTTGACCAAGGTGCTCCAGCCCCACAGGCACCTCCAGCAATTCCAGCCTTGGGTGTTGTCAGGACCACTGCCCTGGGAATCCATGGGATTCCACAGCTCAAGAAACATCTGCAAGGAGCCCCCAAAATAAACCCACGGTGATGACCAAACGCTGTGGTTTTGTTTTGAGCCCCTGGAGTCTGAGGAAGCAGAATCAGGAACTGATCCTGGTTTTGTGGGCCAGGGCAAGGCAGAGCTGAGCTTTACTGGGAGCAGGGAAGGTGGAAAGGAAGGTCTGGAAATCAGAGAGCAGGGGGGGCTCACCCCACAGCTGCCCCTGGGGTCAGACCCCACATTTGGGATCCCTAAAGGGCCCTGCTTTAGAAAACCAACGTTAGGTGGGCATCTCCCCCCAAAACACCCCCATCTGCTGGAGCAGACGCCTGTGGAGAGCAAAGGAGCATCCCCTGTGCTCTGACAGGAACGAAGAGACAGCTCCCAGCTGGGAAAGTCGTGTGTGATAGCCCGGGAGAGCTGAGATGGCTGGAACTGCAGGGAACCACGGAGGAGAGTCACTGTGCAGGGACAGACTGTCCTGGCACTGCCCAGCACCGGACAGGGCACGGGGACCCTGCTGGGGACAGGGACACAGCCCCTGAATGGTCACTGCTGGGGACAGGGACACACCCTGAATGGTCACTGTGGGGACAGGGACACAGCCCTGGATGGTCACTGTGGGGACAGGGACACAGCCCTGAATGGTCACTGTGGGGACACGGTCACACCCCTGCAGTCCCTCCTGAGGGCACAGTGTCACACTCCCCATTTGGGGCACTGGCACTCCCTGACCCCAGAACCCACACGGACACGGGGAGCTGTCCCTCCCATTCCCCAAATGACAGCTGACATGAGCAGAGGAATTTCGGAAAAGAAGAAGCTGAGAAACTTGAATATCAGCCCCCCACAAAGGCCAAATTTCGGATCAGCTGCTTCCCCCGTGCCCAGACCTTGGCACAGCAGCAAAACACAGCCCCGGGCACTGCGGGCACTGCCCCTCCAGGGGTTCATCCCCCGTTTGGTGCCAGCCCCAGGTGCCCCCAGAGGGGACAGTGCCACTGTCCACAGCACGGACCCGGAACCCTCTGAGGCTGCACGGAAAGAATTCCCAACTCAGCAAACACAAAAAGCCCCAAATCTCTGAACTGTGAGGAAAAAAGGGCGTTTTCCTACCATGACCCCTCTTAGGTGACCATTGCCTGAAATAACGCTCACCCCATATGGCCAAAAGGGACTGCTGTGGTCAAACACCCATGGCTGAATTTCACTGACCGGCTGGCCCAGGGCTGACCCCTGCATTTCCTGCGGGTCCAACACGAGCCCAGCCCCGCTGTGACCCCACTGGAAATGGGGTTTGTGCCTCACAGCTCCCCCTGCTCCCCGTGCCAGCCCAGAGACCCCAACTCTGGGGTTAACCCCAAACAGGGACCCCAACTCTGGGGTTAAACCCAAACAGGGACCTCAACTCTGGGGTTAACCCCAATGAGGGACCCCAGCCCGGGGTTAACCCCCAATATTTCACAGACTGCAGCGCACACATCCCCTAAACTCCTCTGTAATCCTACACCGCTAGAAAGATCTGCTTTTTAAAAAGCCGTGACAACTTCTAAAGCTCAATTTGCTGCGCTGACACAACGTAAAGAAACTATAAAGGTACTCTCACTTACACTTGTTTTCATTATCCGGGAGCTTTGAGGAAAGCAAAACGCACGATAAAAACCCCTTTACTTGCTCGAAAACCCCTTTGATCACCTTCAGCTTTACACATTGCGATATCCGGGGGTATTTGGGTTCCGAACTGCGGGTGGGGTTGGCAGGCGCGTCCCCATTCCCTGGGGTGTGTGAGGGCATGGGAACCCCGCACTCTCCGGCGGGAGCCGCAGGGGAAAGGGAAATTCTTCCATTTTCAGCAGCAGCAGAGATTTCTCCCTCTGTGCCAGCCCGGGCCGAGCTCTCCCTGTGCTCCCCACAGCCCCGGGAACGGGGGAGCAGCCCCGGCAATGGGGGAGCGCCCGGGAAGGGGAGCAGCCCCGGAGAGGGGGAGCAGCCCCGGGAAGATGGGGAGCAGCCCCGGGAATGGGGAGCACCCGGAAAGGGGGAGCAGCCCGGGAAGGGGGAGCAGCCCCGGGAATGGGGGAGCAGCCCCGGGAATGGGGAGCAGCCCGGGAATGAACGGGGGAGCAGCCCGGGAATGAACGGGGGAGCAGCCTCGGGATGAGGACAGCTCGGAATGAACGGGGGAGCAGCCTCGGGAATGAACGGGGGAGCAGCTCGGAATGAACGGGGAGCAGCCCCGGAATGAACGGGGAGCAGCCCCGGGAACGGGGAGCAGTCCGGAACGGGGAGCAGCTCCGGGAATGGGAGAGCAGCCCCGGGAATGGGGGAGCAGCCCCGGGAATGGGGGAGCAGCCCGGAAATGGGGGAGCGCCCGGAAAATGGGGGAGCAGCCCCGGAAAATGGGGGAGAGCCCCGGAACGGGGAACAGCTCGGAACGGGGGAGCAGCCCGGGAAATGGGGAGCAGCCCCGGGAACGGGGGAGCAGCTCCGGGATGAAACGGGGAGCAGCTCCGGCCCCTCCCAGGCGGCCTCGTGTTCCCTGAGCATCGGGGCCGGGAGGGGACACGGATGGCCCCAGCTCGGGGATGGCTCCAACCCCAATCCCATCCCATAAATGACCCCGAGCTCCTCACGGCCCCACAAACGCTGACCCCAAGGCCCCGAGTGCCGCCCCTGTCCCGGCGGGGACTGTCACACCCGGAGCGCTGTCACTGCTGCCCTCACACCCACGAGGGAATTTGGGAGCCCCCGCTGGCAGAGAGCGGCCGAAGCGGGCGAGTGAAATGGGATCCACCCGTGCCGGCCCCAGGAGCCCGTGGCTATCGGGCCGGGAGAGGCCGGAGCGCGGCCAGCCCTGCCTGCTAGGAGAGCTCCGCTCAGATGGTGCCAGAGCTGAGAGGAACAATCCCCCTTTTCCAGCACCCAAATGGCTTTTTCCAGCTCGCTGGAATCTGGATTTAAACACGGAGCCGATTTCCAATACCGCCAATACCCACAGCGATTATTTTAACGGATATTGGGGTGTAATAGCGCTACACACAGTGAGGGACAGCCCCAGAGCAGCAGAGGCGATGGGCACCCAGAGGTTATGACACCGAGAGGAAGATCCGTGGGCACCCAGAGGAGGCTCCGTGGGCACCGAGAGGTTATGACACCGAGAGGAAGATCCGTGGGCACCCAGGGGCTCGGGATAAAGAGCCCGGGGTGCTGCTATCTCTCTCTCTCTCGCTCTGTGATGCTGAGTTTTCCCTTTCAGGTTACAATAGCAGTTTTAAACACAATAACAGGAGATTTAAACCCTGCCGAGGGCACTGGGGATGGAAGGAATCAATCAGAGGGCAGAGGAACGAGACCCAGCAGCAGCGTTCCAGCATCCCCTGGCTCCGTGCGGGGCTCGGCAGCGCTGCCCACGCCTCCGGAGCAGCCCCGGCTTTGCAGAGCTCACAGCCCGGCTTTGCAGAGCTCAGCCCGGCCCTCCCCGGTGAGAGCCGAGCCGCCTTTCCAGCCTAAAGCTCCCGTCTCGTTTATGTAACCCAGGCAGCTGCTCCAGCGCCGAGCTGCAAACACAACCTGGGCCTGGATGGGCTCCAGATGAACCCCCAGGAGCTGAGCCCGTGAGAAATCGCACCATCCTCGTACAAGGTAATTTTTAACATATTTAGGCACATATTTAGGCACATATTTAGGCACATATTTAGGCACTAATGGTGTTTAACAGTGGCTGAGTGTGTGTATTAACAGCCTGCGAACCCACCGAGTTACCTTTTCTACAACCTCAAAGCCTGAAACGGTACAAAATAAACCACTTTTTAATTATTATTTCCTCTGATTCTCCATTTGAGCCAACAGAAAGCACGAGGACCTGAGCACGTCTCAAAATACAGAGGATAATTGAGGTACACATAAAAACCACTTGTCAGCTGCCCTACATAGACATCTACTGTATTTGCAGGAGCTACTACAACAGCAGCAGCCTGAAAACGCTTCCAAATCCCTCCTGAAAATGCCTCATGCAGCATTTCACAGCAGATTGCCGGATCATTTAAAATGCTTATGGATAAAATGCGCTGTAACCCGGAGGTTTCAGCGACAGCCCAACAAACAATAATACAGAGACCTCAGAGCCGAGAAGGGCTGATAATTAAATCAGGGATTATCACCAGCCAGGAGCTTCAACCAACTGCAGCCGTATTCCAGAGACCCAGAAAATGTGGGGGTTTTGAACTGTAGTGAGATCAAGGCAAAAGCACAGCACATGGATAAAAAGTTAGCGTGGGGGGTGGGGGAATAATCAAATCAAGGCAGGAGATTGCTGAGCACAGACAGAACCAAAGGTTCGAGTAGATCGCGGTGTCTGGCTGTGATAAACAAATTTTGCTCCAGTCGAGAGAGGAGGAGATGCAGGAGCACAGGGTCCATCAGCAGAGGCAGGAACGGAGCCGCGGGGAGCACAAAATCTCCTTGAGCCGCTGCTCCGATCGCCGAGAAATACAGAAATATGTACCCAAATAAATAACACCGATGTCAGTGCTCCTAGCAGGGTGCAATCGTCCTCTCCCTGCCACAGCCCAGCGCTGCTCGCTCTGCGGAACCCCCAAACTGCTGCCGGAAGCCAAAACTGCACCATTTCTCCCCAACAACCCATTCCTGAACTTCCAGCAACAGCCAGGGCTTCTAAAATAGAGTTAAAAAGGGGAAACCGCAGAACAAAACCCCCGGGAGCGGGCGAGCGGCCCGGAACGCCAGGGATGCGAGTACCGGGTGGCGCTGGGGACAACTTCCCGCATCCCCGGGGCACCGGCGAGCGGCCCTGGGGCCAATCGAGCCCTGGCAGCATCCCCGAGAGGGGCCGGGCCCCGGCAGAGCCTCGGGCATCTCGGGGATGCCGCCGGCGCCGCCGCAGCAGCGGGGATGCTCCGTCCTCCCGTGTCCCTCCCGCCCGCGGTCGCCTCCTACCTCAGCACCGCCGTGTCCCCTTTCCTGACCACCAGATTGTCCACGGAGGAGCCCGGGGATAGGGTCTCCGCCCGGCGCGGCGAATCTCCCGGGAGGAAGGAACCAGCAAAGGCCGAGGAAAACGATGGCCAGCCACTGGTGGGAGCCCCCGGCGCTCCGCACCAGCGGCACCATCTCCGCTCGGCGCCGGCCCCGGCGGCGGAGAGCGAGCGCTGCTGCTCCCGGGAAGGGCGGCCCTGCTCGGCGGCGGCGCTCGGGAGCGGCGGAGCGCGGCTGCTCCCGGGCGGCCGCCGCAGCATCCAGCGAGGAGGGCAGCGCGCCCGTCTCTGTGCGCGGCGGCTCCGCGGCGCGCCGGGCGGTCCCCGCTGCCAGCCCGTTGCCACGCAGCCGTCGCCTTGGCAACCGGCCCGGCGGCGGAGGGATGCTCGGCCCCCTTGTGCCGGCCTTCGCGCTCCGCCTTCCCGGCATCCCGGCCCCGCGCCTCCTCCCGGCACCGCACCGCGCCCCGCCGGCCTCCTGCTCTGCATCCCATCCATCCCCACTCCCCATCCCCGCTCCTCATCCCGTCAATCCCCGCTCCTTATCTCATCCTCCTGCTGCTCCTCATCCTGTCCATCCCTGCTCCCCATCCCCGCTCCTCATCCCATCCCTCCCCACTCCTCATCCCGTCCATCCCGCTCCTTATCTCGTCCTCCTGCTCTGCATCCAGTCCATTCTGGCTCCTCATCCCGTCAGTCCCCATTCCTCATCCCATCCATCCCGCTCCTTATTCTCATCCTCCTGCTCCTCATCCCGTCAATCCCCACTCCTCATCCCGTCCATCCCGCTCCTTATCTCATCTTCCTGCTGCTCCTCATCCTGCTCCATCCCCTGCCTCCCCATCCCCGCTCCTCACCCTGTTTCCCATCCCATCCATCCCGCTCCCCATCCTGTCCATCCCACTCCTTATCTCGTCCTCCTGCTCTGCATCCCATCCATCCAGCTCATCCCCACTCTCCATCCCACTCCTCATCCCCTCCATCCCCGCTCCCCATCCTACTCCTATCCATCCATCCAACTCCTCATCCCATCCATCCCACTCCTCATCCCCTCCATCCCCGCTCCCCATCCCTGCTCCTCATCCCATCCATCCCCACTCCTCATTCCGTCAATCCCACTGCTCCTCATCCTATCCATCTCCGCTCCTCACCCTGCTTCCCCCATCCTGTCCACCCTGCTCCCCATTCCATCCATCCCCGCTCCTCATCCCACTCTCCCCACTGAATATTTAATGAAAATTGACCCCTTTGCCAAGCCAGCACAGAGTCCCAGCCGCGCTGGAGATGGCACCAGCAGCCCCAGTGAGGGACCTGCTGGAACCTCCAAACCCTTCTGGAACAGAGGGTTGGCCAGTCTGATGCTGCCATTTCCTAAAATTCTACCTAGGAAAACAGACTCAAGGCTAGAGACCTTCACCAAAGAGCAAATAAACCACTGACCAGTTATTTCCCCAATTTCTACCAGGAAAGCCAGAGGCCTTTACCAAGAAGAAAAAAAATTCATCAACAGGTTTTTTCCTAAAATTCTACTAACTCATCCAGAGATCTTCAACCAAGGAGCTAAAACCTACTTAACACTTTCCAGGTTGAACCTTCCAGGTTCAACATTTTCCTGGTTGAACACTTTCCTGGTGGAACATTCCAGGTTGAACATTCCAGGTGGAACATTCACCCCCAGACCCAGCTGCCCGTGCTGTTTGCAGCCCCATCCCTGCAGAAATTGCTCCAGAGCGGTTCCCTGCACAACAGGAATTGCTCCAGAGCGGTTCCCTGCACAACAGGAATTGCTCCAGAGCGGTTTCCTGCGGAACAGGAATTGCTCCAGAGCGGTTTCCTGCACAACAGGAATTGCTCCAGAGCGGTTCCCTGCACGACAGGAATTGCTCCAGAGCGGTTCCCTGCACGACAGGAATTGCTCCAGAGCGGTTCCCTGCACAACAGGAATTGCTCCAGAGCGGTTCCCTGCACGACAGGAATTGCTCCAGAGCGGTTCCCTGCACGACAGGAATTGCTCCAGAGCTGTTCCCTGCAGAACAGGAATTGCAGGAGCACTCTGCTCGGGCTGTTCCCACACTGCCTGGGCACATCTGGCCCACACAATGTCCCCACTGTCCCCGATGCCTGCCAGCCTGGCCCCGTGTGCCACTCTGCTGTCTCCCTTTCATCCTCTGCCAGGCTGTGGATTGCCCTGCTGCTGCTCCCTTCTTCCCCACCCGCAATTTGCATCAGAAGGATTTGGGAGTAGAACGTTCCAATTAAAAATATCTTTAATAATCACGCTGCCTGTGCCGCTCCCGCTGTCGGTAAAGCCACATCCCCGTTCCTGGAAGCCTTTCCCTTCATTACCACATCCCATCAGAGCTTTCCCGCTGCCAGAAGAAATTCCAGTGCACACAAAAGGGAATTCTTCCTCTTTTTCTGCGGCACACAAACCACAGAGTTCCCTTGATAGGGAGGCAGAGGGGTGAGAGGGATTGGCTGTCCTGGGATGGCAGCACTGCTGGAGCACAGAGACGCCTTTGAATGCTGAGCACAAGCGTGCAGGGACACAACTGCA
This sequence comes from Malurus cyaneus samueli, assembly GCA_009741485.1. Taxonomy (NCBI): domain Eukaryota; kingdom Metazoa; phylum Chordata; class Aves; order Passeriformes; family Maluridae; genus Malurus; species Malurus cyaneus. The sequence goes on from CM019221.1 coordinate 30,639,103, forward strand.
GTGACACAACTGCAGTGACACAACACAACTGCAGTGACACAACTGCAGTGACACACGCACAGTTGGCACGGTCTGTGGTGCCCAGACATCACCACAGGGCAGCAGGAGCTGCTCAAAGGGGTAGAATTGTTGTTAGGAATCCTTTGGTGCCACCGCAGGGTGAGGGTGCTCTCACCAGCACAGAGTCATTTATGGCAGCTGTGCCACAGCTCACCCTTCCACCAGCAGCACCACTCAGACACTCACAGGAACCTCTCACAGGAACCTCCCCCAGGGCCTTCCCAGATCCAGGAGCTTCCCCGAGGGTGCATCCAAACCCATCCCACACAAAACAGCTGGAAAGGGAATTGTCCTAAAGGACGTGGCTCCCAGAACCCAGACAAGTGCATTTTACAATGTAGTGAAAAGACAAACCCCCCACCTGTTTCTCGAGGTTTTTTGCTCCTCTTTCCATCCCAGCTCTTATGTGTACCCAAACTCGATAATGCCATTTCCATAATTTTTTATTGAGAAAAGGGGGCACACAGCAGGAGGGTTCTGATCCATCAGAGCAGACTCTCGCCTGGCAGAGCTGCAATCCCGAGTGAAACTCGGCTCCTCCTCTGCCAGAAAGCTGAACCAGCTCATCAGATTTGTGCCAAATTGATCCACTCCAGAAACAGAACATTTATCTACACCTTTGTGCCCCTCAGGGCTATTCCACAGCCTTTGGGGGTGCAGCTCTCCAGTGCCATCCCTGCAAATTCCCCGTGCTGCCATCGAGAGCAGGACCCCGTGGGATTTGGGGTTTGATGTGACAAATTCACAGAGCTGTCACAGGTGAGGAGCCCTTGGAATGTTCTGGTACAGTCAGTGCTCAGATCATCCAGAGAGATGGGATGGAACAGTGCAGATCTAATCTCAGGTGAGCTCTGTAACCTTTAATGAGTTCAGTGACATTGCTTTTACCTGACCTTGACAAACAATCAGATAATTTGCTCCTTTTTAAAGGAGCAGCACAAAAGGCATTTCCCCAGCATCATTTATTCATGTCGCAAAAAATCCTATAAAATCTCTACCAACAACAGCAAAGATGAAGCTTTCTATTTTGTTTTGTTCATTTCCACATTCACATCCTTGCCTTTTCTGCTATTTGCAAAATGAGCAGGATGGGGCAAGAGCAGTTGTGCCCATCAGGGCCGGTCTGGAGATGGAATTCTTTCATCTGAAACTACCCCACCTCCTCCCGAGCCCAGGGAGAATTTTAAGGAGGAAAAAGAGGAAAACCTCACACCAGATGTGTGCATACACAGAGAAAATATTCCACAGAAGCACTGAGAATGGCATCTGGAGTCCCTCCCTGACAGATTCCACCAAGAGCCTTTCACCAAGGAACACAAATCCACTGACAGATGATTTCCCACAGTAAATAAATCCCTCCCAGACCATCGGGTCCAGCCCGTGCCTGATCCCTCAACCCCAGCCCCAAACTCTGAATCACATCCAGGAATCCCTTGGACACCTCCAGGGATGGGCACTCCAACCCTCCCTGGGCAGTTCCAATCCCTGATCACCCTTTCCATGAGGAAATTCCTGCTGAAATTCCTGTCCCCCTGCCCTGGCCATTCCCTCTGCTGTCCCTGTTCCCAGAGCAGAGTGCCCAGGACTGGAGGGGTCTCAGCAGTGCCAGCTCAGGGGGACAATCCCAGTCCTGCTGTCACCGCACTTGTGCCACAGCCCCGTTTGGCACCAGCCTTTGGCCATCTGGGCACGGGGCTGGCGAGTGAATGTCCCATGGAGGGCTGACAGAAACCTTCCCCAGGGCACCCTCAGCTCACCCTGACTGTGTTTGCCTGTCTCACCAGGCATGTTTTTTGGCCGTTTCACCACCTCAGGGTCCCACCAGCTCCTTCCAGCCCAGCCCTACTAAAGCCATATGAGAACTCTTTGCAATTCAGCTACACATTTTTGTTTAGAACCATCTCAAAAAGCTAAATTTAGTTGTTGTTTGCAAGTATTCGTTCAACAGTTTGCACAAATACTCAAGACTGATTCCCAGACTTCACACTTGGCTTTTTGCTTCATTTCCTTCTGTGTGTTTAACTCCCCTGCAGCCGTTCCCTCCCGCTGCCGGCAAAAGATGGAAGCTGGATCTGACTAAAATAAACTGAGAGGATTTGTGATCTGGATCCCAAAGCCAGCATTCCACATGGGAAGAGACCACAGGGAATGGGGGCAGTGATCTTGGGGTGGCACCAGCCTGGAAACAGAGCACAGGGACAGTGTCCATCCCATTGGGATCCTACATAGGGACATGGGGACAGTGTCCATCCCATTGGGATCCTATATAGGGACACGGGGACAGTGCCCATCCCATTGGGATCCTGCACAGTGTCCATCCCATCAGGACCCTATACAGGGACACAGTGTCCATCCCTGCTGCACTTCCACAGAACATTTCTTCAAAATCCCAACCCTGATAAACATCCACAGAGCATTCCTTCAAAATCCCAATCCTGCAGCACTTCCACAGAGCACTCTTTCAAAATCCAGACCCTGATAAACATCCATAGAACATTCGTTTAAAATCCAGACCCTGCTGCACTTCTACAAAACATTCCTTCAAAATCCCAACCCTGATAACCATCCACAGGACATCCCTTCAAAATCCCGACCCTGCTGCACTTCCACAGACCATTCCTTTAAAATTCAGACCCTCCTGCATTTCCACAGGACATCCCTTACAAAATCCCGATCCTCCTGCACTTCTACAGAACATCCCTTCAAAATCCTGATCCTGCTGCACTTCCACAAACCATTCCTTTAAAATCCAGCCCCTCCTGCATTTCCACAGGACATCCCTTATAAAATCCCAATTCTGCTGCATTTCCACAGCCCATCCCTTCAGCCCCAGCCCCTCCAGCCCGACAGAAGCGCCCTGGGCAGGGCAATCCCACACCCAGCACGGCTCTCCCAGCAAAACTCGAGTTGTACGTGGGTGAATGAAAACATTTTCCTCACCATATGGTGCGGGATGAAAATAATTGCCCAACGGCAGCAGCTCGCTAATATTGGTGCCAGCAGTGCCGGGATAATCTGTCACTCCCAGCCCACTGCTCCCTATTTTAAGCTGTGAGAGCAGAGCGCAGTTTGGAAACATCCACCACAAGCTCCGGGCTGGAGAACTCAAAGATTCCCCACACGCAGGGGAGCTCTCGGGGTGTCCCATCGTTCAGAAGTCCCTGATTCACAAAGGAAAGGGGCAGAGTTTGCTGAGCAAAGAATCACAGAATTGCTTCCCTTGGAAAAGCCCTCCAGGATCACCGAGTCTGAGCTGTGCCCAATGTGCCATCCCCTTCCCAGACACACTCCAGACCCTTCTCCAGCTCTGTTCCCTTCCCAAACATGCTCCAGTCCCTTCTCAGTTCCATTCCTTGCCTTAAACACGCTCCAGTCTCTTCCCAGCTCCATCCCCTTCCCAGACACACTCCAGACCCTTCTCCAGCTCTGTTTCCTGCCCTGGACATGCTCCAGTCCCTTCCCAGCTCCATTCCCTGCCCTAAACATGCTTCAGCCCTTCCCAGCCCCATTCTGCAACATTTTCAGCCCTGGAGCCAAGCCAGAACAGTTCCTTTAGCAGTGTGATGCAATGCCTTAGGAAAATGCTTCCCAAACATGAGGAAAGGGCAGACACCTTTCCCAGGATCCCTGCAGCACTTCCAGGGCCACATCAGAGCCTGAGGATTTTATCCTTTATTGAGTGTATCTCAAACTTACAAAACAAACCACAATCAAGTTGTTCCTCGGCTGTTTTTCAGCCTGGAGATGTGTGAAACAGTCATTACCAAAACTGGTGGATTTTAAATCATTTCCTAACCAGGACATCCCTGCCTGGATGGGGATCTGTCACCACGGTCAGGGTTTATAACTCGGACAAGGCAGGATGTGCTGTGCCAAATCCTAACGAGTGTGGACAGCCCAGATTCTGAGCTCAGCAGCCCAAATCATCCCATCCCTGCAGGATTTGATTCGTTCCTCAGGGATCTGTTTGTCCAGAGTGCCTCTGACACCTCATACAAACGCTGAGAATCGGCAGGGACAGGGATGGGGACAGGAGAGGGCAGGACAGGGACAGGGATGGGGACAGGAAGGAGAGGATTTGGGAGTAGAACGTTCCAATTAAAAATATCTTTAATAATCACGCTGCCTTGCCGCTCCCGCTGTCGGTAAAGCCACATCCCGTCCTCGGGAAGCTTTCCCTTCATACCACATCCCATCAGAGCTTTCCCGCTGCCAGAAGAATTCCAGTGCACACAAAAGGGAATTCTCCTCTTTTCTGCGCACACAAACCACAGAGTTCCCTTGATAGGGAGGCAGAGGGGTGAGAGGATTGGCTGTCCTGGGATGCAGCACTGCTGGAGCCAAGACGCCTTTGAATGCTGAGCACAAGCAGGACCAACTGCAAGAACAACTGAGTGAACAAACACAATGCAGTGACACAATGCAGTGAACACGAGACAGTTGGCACGGTCTGTGGTGCCGACTCAACAGGCAGCAGGAGCTGCTCAAAGGGGTAGAATTGTTGTTAGGAATCTTTGTGCACGCAAGGGTGAGGGTGCTCTCACGAGCACAGAGTCATTTATGGCAGCTGGCCACAGCTCACCCTTCCACCAGCAGCACCACTCAGACACTCACAGGAACCTCTCACAGGAACCTCCCCCAGGGCCTTCCCAGATCCAGGAGCTTCCCCGAGGGTGCATCCAAACCCATCCCACACAAAACAGCTGGAAAGGGAATTGTCCTAAAGGACGTGGCTCAGACCCAGACAAGTCATTTTACAAGTAGTGAAAAGACAAACCCCCACCTAGATGGGCCCTTTTGCTCTCTTTCCATCCCAGCTTTAGTGATAAAAGTATGCCATTTCCATAATTTTTTATTGAGAAAAGGGGGCACACAGCAGGAGGGTTCTGATCCATCAGAGCAGACTCTCTGTGCAGAGCTGCAATCCCGAGTGAAACTCGGCTCCTCTCTGCCAGAAAGCTGAACCAGCTCATCAGATTTGTGCCAAATTGATCCACTCCAGAAACAGAACATTATCTACACCTTTGTGCCCCTCAGGGCTATCCACAGCCTTTGGGGGTGAGCCCTAGCGCCATCCTGCAAATTCCCCGTGCTGCCATCGAGAGCAGGACCCCGTGGGATTTGGGGTTTGATGTGACAAATTCACAGAGCTGTCACAGGTGAGGAGCCTTGGAATTCTGGTACAGCCTCAGATCATCAGAGAATGGATGGAACAGTTCAATCTATCTCAGAGCTCTGAATTTAAGAGTTCAATTGCTTTTACCTGACCTTGACAAACAATCAATATTTCCTTTTTAAAGGAGCAGCACAAAAGCATTCCCCAGCATCATTATTCATGTCGCAAAAACCTATAAAACTCTCAAACAGCAAAGATGAAGCTTTTATTTTGTTTTGTTCATTTCCACATTCACATCCTTGCCTTTTCGCTATTTGCAAATGAGCAGGATGGGGCAAGAGCAGTTTGCCCATGCCGGTCTGGAGATGGAATTCTTTCATCTGAAACTACCCCACCCGAGCCCAGGAGAATTTAAGGAGGAAAAAGAGAAAACCTCACACCAGATGTGTGATACACAGAGAAAATATTCCACAGAGCACGAAATGGCATCTGGAGTCCCTCCCTGACAGATCCACCAAGAGCCTTTCCAAGGAACAAAATCACTGACAGATGATTCCCACAGTAAATAAATCCCTCCCAGACCATCGGGTCCAGCCGTGCCTGATCCCTCAACCCCAGCCCCAAACTCTGATCACATCCAGGAATCCCTTGACACCTCCAGGGATGGGCACTCCAACCTCCCTGGGCAGTTCCAATCCTCCTGATCTTCTCCACCAGGAAATTCCTGCTGAAATTCCTGTCCCCTGCCCTGGCCATTCCCTCTGCTGTCCCTGTTCCCAGACAGAGTGCCAGGATGGAGGGGTTCAGCAGTCGCAGCTCAGGGGACAATCCAGTCTGCTGTCACCGCACTTGTGCCACAGCCCGTTTGGCACCAGCTTTGGCCATCTGCACGGGGTGGCGAGTGAATCCCATGGAGGGCTGACAGAAACCTTCCCAGGCACCCTCAGCTCACCCTGACTGTGTTGCCTGTCCAGCATGTTTGGCCGTTTCACCACCTAGGGTCCCACCAGCTCCTTCCAGCACCACTACTAAAGCCATATGAGAAATCTTTGCAATTCAGCTACACATTTTTGTTTAGAACCATCTCAAAAAGCTAAATTTAGTTGTTGTTTGCAAGTATGTTTCAACAGTTTGCACAAATACTCAAGACTGATTCCCAGACTTCACACATTGGCTTTTTGCTTCATTTCCTTCTGTGTGTTTAACTCCCCTGCAGCCGTTCCCTCCCGCTGCCGGCAAAAGATGGAAGCTGGATCTGACTAAAATAAACTGAGAGGATTTGTGATCTGGATCCCAAAGCCAGCATTCCACATGGGAAGAGACCACAGGGAATGGGGGCAGTGATCTTGGGGTGGCACCGCCTGGAAACAGAGCACAGGGACAGTGTCCATCCATTGGGATCCTACATAGGGACATGGGGACAGTGTCCATCCCATTGGGATCCTATATAGGGACACGGGACAGTGCCCATCCATTGGGATCCTCGCACAGTGTCATCCCATCAGGACCCTATACAGGGACACAGTGTCCATCCCTGCTGCACTTCCACAGAACATTTCTTTCAAAATCCCAACCCTGATAAACATCCACAGAGCATTCCTTCAAAAAATCCTGCAGCACTTCCACAGAGCACTCTTTCAAAATCCAGACCCTGATACATCATAAAAATTCGTTTAAAATCCAGACCCTTCTGCACTTCTACAAAACATTCCTTCAAAATCCCAACCCTGATAACCATAACAGGACATCCCTTCAAAATCCCGACCTGCTGCACTTCCACAGACATTCTTTAATTCAGACCCTCTGCATTTCACGACATCCCTTACAAAATCGATCCTTGCACTTCTAAGAACATCCTTCAAAATCCTGATCTCGCTGCACTTCCACAAAACCATTCTTTAAATCAGCCCCTCCTGCATTTCCACAGGACATCCCTTATATAAATCCCAATTCTGTGCATTAAAAGCCTCCACTTCAGCCCCAGCCCCTCAGCCCGACAGAAGCGCCCTGGGCAGGGCAATCCCACACCCAGCACGGCTCTCCCAGCAAAACTCGAGTTGTACGTGGGTGAATGAAAACATTTTCCTCACCATATGGTGCGGGATGAAAATAATTGCCCAACGGCAGCAGCTCGCTAATATTGGTGCAGCAGTGCCGGGATAATCTTCACTCCCAGCCCACTGCTCCCTATTTTAAGCTGTGAGAGCAGAGCGCAGTTTGGAAACATCCACCACATCCGGGCTGGAGAACTCAAAGATTCCCACACGCAGGGGAGCTCTCGGGTGTCCCATCGTAGAAGTCTGATTCACAAAGGAAAGGGGCAGAGTTGCTGAGCAAAGAATCACAGAATTGCTTCCCTGGAAAGCCCTCCAGGCATCCGAGTCTGAGCTGTGCCCAATTGTGCCATCCCCTTCCCAGACACATTTCAGCGTTTTCAGCTCTGTTCCCTGCCTTAAACACGCTCGCCAGTCCCTTCCAGCCCATTCCCTGCCCTGGACTGCTCAGTCCCTCCCAGACACATTCCAGCCGCTTTTCCAGCTCTGTTCCCTGCCTTAAACACCTACAGCCCCTTCCCAACTCCATTTCTGCCTTAACATGCTCCAGTCCCTTCCCAGAACACTCAGACCTCTCCAGCTCTGTTTCCTCAAACATGCTCCAGTCCCTTCTCAGTTCTTCCTACTTAAGGACTCCATCCCTTTCCAGACAACTCCAGACCCTTCTCCAGCTCTGTTTCCTGCCCTGGACATGGCTCCAGTCCCTTCCCAGCTCCATTCCCTGCCTAACATCTAGCCCTCCAGCATTCTGCAACATTTTCAGCCCTGGAGCCAAGCCAGAACAGTTCCTTTAGCAGTGTGATGCAATGCCTTAGGAAAATGCTTCCCAAACATGAGGAAAGGGCAGACACCTTTCCCAGGATCCCTGCAGCACTTCCAGGGCCACATCAGAGCCTGAGGATTTTATCTTTATTGAGTGTATCTCAAACTTACAAAACAAACCACAATCAAGTTGTTCCTCGGCTGTTTTTCAGCCTAGGATGTGTGAAACCAGTCATTACCAAAACTGGTGGATTTTAAATCATTTCCTAACCAGGACATCCCTGCCTGGATGGGGATCTGTCACCGAGGTCAGTGTTTATAACTCGGACAAGGCAGGATGTGCTGTGCCAAATCCTAACGAGTATGGACAGCGCCAGATTCTGGCTAGCAGCCCAGCAGCGATCTACTCGTGCGGATTGTGTCCATCAGGGATCTGTTGCCAGAGTGCTCTGACACCTCATACAAACGCTGAGAATGGGAGAGGGAAGGGAGCAGGAAGGCAGGGATGGGGACAGGGATGGGGACAGGACAGGAGCACGAGCGATGGACAGGGGACGGGACAGGGTTGGGGACAGGAACAGGAGGGGGCAAGGACAGGGACAGGGATGGGACAGGATGGGGACAGGAGAGCCCCGAAAGCAGGACAGGGACAGGACTGTGTGATCAGAGCTGGAGGGAGCAGCAAGGACAGCCCCTGGTGTGGAGCTGAGAGCTGGGAAAAAACATCCCCGCCCAGTGTCACAAAAAAAAAAACCAAAAACCAAACAAAAAAAAAAACCACCACAAAAACCCTTCTTGTACCTGAGGGATCATCCGATTTTACAGCCAGGAAAACAAATGAAAGAAATAAGAAAGTTTTTTTTCTGTCCCGGGGTGTGACGCACACGTTCCTTGGGGACAAAGTCACCTCCAGCACACTGTGACAGCATCCCCTGGGTTTTTTTCCTTTTTAAAGAGAACATGAGTTATCTGGAAAAGTGAGCCCTGGCCACAATCAGATCACAGAGTCCCGGGATGGTGCTGCTGGAAGTGCCCACAGCGGTCACTCAGTGGTCACTCCCTGCTCAGCAGAGTCACCCCCGAGCACTGCACCCTGCCCAGATGGTTCTGCAATTTCTGCACGATGTGAAATGAGTTTTTAAACGGGGGTGAGGGATTTTTGCTCCTTATTTTGGGTATGCAGCACAGTGGTTGGAGGATACAAAGATCGCTGATCGCAGCACATCAAATAAGCCAAGCTGATAAATTGATATATGTGGAAATTCCATCCTGTGTTCTGTTTGATTTACATGTATAATTTACTCACTCATTTAATCTCATTAATAAAATATCAGATGGGGAGGCTGTGTGGACTGCATGTTTTCTCCTAGGGTGCCAAGATTAAAAACCTGAGGAATCTCCAGACAGCGCCTGGTAAATCTCTGAGCGCTGCTGCAAAGCCGGGCCTTACAGCGCTCCCAGGATTGAGCACGGGATCACGGCGCTGCTGGAGTTTATAGGAAACAACATTTGCATATCAGACATTTCTCCTGATGAGCAACGGGGCTTTGGGAAGCTGTGAGTGCTGGGGAGAAGGCAGCTGAAAAAAAAAAATAAAAAAAAAAAATATAAAATCAGCATCAGACAGGGGCTGAAAAAAAAAAAAATTAATAAAAAAAAAAATCCATCTGTGCCTCTCCAGGGCTGCGAAGGGAAAAGGCACCTGAACGATTGGAGCCAAGCACGAGGATGGGTCAGAACCTCAGGAAAAGAGAGGGTGGAAAAAGCTCTGCAGGATCAAAGTCCATCCTGTGCCCCATCCCAGAGCACTCAGTGTCACCTCCAGGAATTCCTGGGACACCTCCAGGGATGGGGACCCCAAACCTCCCTGGGCAGTCCCTGATAATCCTGAGCACCCTTTCCATGCAGAAATTGTTCCTGATTTCCACTCTGCCCTTCCCTCTCCTCCTCTCATGTTCCTGGGATCAGATCCCAAATCCACCCCGGCTGCCCTCTCCTGTCAGGGGTCCACAAAGTCCCCTTGAACTTGGCCATTATTAGTGAAAATGGGCAAGTAAAAGAAAATAAAGCCAACTTTTGCCACACTCATGGTCAAGAGCAGAGATGGATTTTCACAGTCACATTATCAGAGACCAATTATCCTTCCAAAAACGGAAAGGTTTGTGAGTGAGGAGGTGTAGGAGCAGAACAAACACAAACCAACCGCTGCAAAATGTGATTTATCTCCCCATCTCAGCCCAGCACCACACAGCTCAGGGGTTGGATATTCCCACTCCATCCTCAGAGGGGCATTTGAAAGAGAGCCTGTGCCTGTCAAATAAATTGAATCACTGCGAGAGATGAGCCCCAGTCCACTGGGGACGATAGAACTTCTAAAATCAGCTTAATTCCTCCCAAAAGTGCACCTTGCTGCTGCACACTCTGGTGGTTTCTGGGACGTGAATTACCTGCACACACAAAAAAACCCAAAAAAACCACAACCTGAACAAATCTCCTTCCCGTGCAACAGACTGGAGGGGGCAGAGACAAAGGGAGCTGCTTCAAAGGCTGCATTTGGAAGATAAACTTTCCAACAGCAGTTTTAAAATTGTGCTTTTTACATATTCCAAAACCAGCTCAAAGATCAGCTCTGAGATCAGCCCACAAAAGATTCATTTACACATTTTAAAATACTAAAAATCAGTGCAACATTAAATGAGTCAGATATTACTGCCCCAAAAGCAAACATTGCTGTTGACTTACCTAGAATGCTTTTTTTTTTAATTACTCTTCTTTCAAACTGAAATATCAACGAAACGCCTGACCTTAGCATGAAAAGAATCATTTACATCATGCATAAACCTATTTATTAAGCTTTAGCAGGTTTTTATGCCCCTTTTTTTGGTTGATGTCCCCGGTTCTGTGCCCACCCACCGTGAAGAGTTTGCAGCCTACCTGATCCAAGTCTAGCAGAGACACAAAGACAAAGGTCTGCACGGTAATTTGTTGCTATCAACACGATGGAATTAAGGAACCTGAGCCACTCCATTAGTGACCCACTGGAGAGAAATCGTGCCACAACACACCACGTCCTTTACATCAACCACAGAATTCAATCCCGAAATGCTGAGTCACAGGACTGGGCAATAAAGAAATCAAATCTGCATTTTAAATGATTTAAAACCAGATATGTCTGGGAATCTGAGATATCCCTGAGCAGGTCGCTCATATGGGATATTCAAACACGTCCAGAGTTTTCTGGGATGTTTTTACTGCTGCTCTCCTGCTCCTCTTGTGCCATTCCATAAGGAATTGTGATGCCCACAGAAATCTTTCCACACAGGTCCTGGTGGGCAATAATCAGCTCCAATAATCAGATCTCCACCTTCACATTTGCAAAGGCAGATTTTGCAGCACTCAAGACAATCTTTGCCATGGTGTTTTTGTGTTTTTCCAGATTTTGGTGCCTGTTTTCAGTCCAAGCCCCCTCCCCTGGCCCAGCGTTCGATGCTCTGTGCTCCCCCCTGCAAAAACCAGGGGGGTTTGGGTACCAAAACAGCACAATTTGGGGATTTTAACCGGGGATTGATGGCATTAACTTCAACAAGATCATTTCAGCATTTACTGTTTGGTTCTAGGATCTCTGGGCTTTCACAGCAAAGTTTAAATGAGCTAATGGATCGCCAGTCGACCCTCACTGACCATCCAGGGCCATCCAAGCACCCAGTACCCTCCAACGCTCACTGACGCATCCCAGTGACCCCCCAAGGCTCCAGTGCCCATCCCAAAGCTCCAGTGACCCCCTTTAACGCCCCTCAAAGCTCAGTGACCCCCCGTGACCATCCCCACTGACCCCCTCCAGAGCTCCACTGACCACCCTACCCCCCCAATTGAGGGCTCCAGTCCGCATCCAGCTCACTAGTGTACCTAGCCTGTGACCATCGCCCAGTGAGACACCCCCAGCGGTCCACATGACCATCCAGTCGAACCCCCACAAGCCCACGTGCCATCGCCAAAGCTACAAGATGACCACCTACTTTTACCCCCTCAAAGCTCCAAGACGTCACCCCATCCGTACCCCATAGCTCCACCTACCCGACCCATGATCCCCACCATCTAGAATGAACCCACAGTCAGTGACTCCCGACCATCCCAAAAGCTTCATACCATCCCAGTGACTCTATCCCAAGTCCATAAACTCCCAGTGACCCCCCCAAAGGCTCCACTGACCCATCCCCAGTGATCCCCCTGTGAACCGAACCCCAGAACCATCCCGAGAGAGCGAGGACCGCCCCCAACTCCACTGACCATCCCAGATGACCCCCCCAACGCCCATGACCATCCCGACAAGATCCAGTGACTCCCCGAGTGATCCCCGCTGTGACATCCAAAAGCTCCATACGCATGCCCGCAGCGACCATTGACCCAAAAGCTCCAGTGACCCCTGTGACCCCCAAGAAGCATCCAGTGACCGGCCCACACGGAGCCCAAAAGCTCCAGTACCCTCACCTTGTGTACCATCAGACAGTGACCCCCCAATGACCATTCCCCACAAAGCTCCAGTGCACGCATCCGTCCCAAAGCTCCAGTGACCATCCCAGTGACCCCCAGCACTGCAGGACACCCCTCCCAGGGGATCCTCCAGACCCAGAGCATGCTCCTGCCGCGCCTCTGCTCACAAACCATTCCCCATTTACATTCTGCTAACAACTCGCTCCAAATAACCAGATCAATCACATATAATTAAGTTGTCAACCCTTAATATAGGGCGCTGCACTACTTTAAAAAAAGCAAACATAAATACCAAAAGCAAAGCAACAGGAAACGGGAGAGAAAGGTCTCACCGATGTTTATGGGCAGCAAAAACCCAGGGCTCTGATTTCTGGCGTTATTCCATTAAAAGCTGAAATTCAGCTGTTTAATATTTCAGCCGGATAAATCTCAACCACATTTGAGACATTTAAATCTGCCATTTGTGGATGTGCAGCTGACCCTTAGCACAATATAATCCCTGGGATGTATTTATGAAATACAGACCCAGCAAGTCGGGGTCACAGATATTCAACAAATAAAATCTCTGTTTGCAGAGGGGAAATCAATGGGAATGATTTACATGAGCACGAGGCAGCTCCCACATAAAATAGAGGTGCCTTGCCCTTTTAGGGAAAATAATTCCTAACAAAAAATTGACATTTTGATGAAGATTGTTCCAAATTTTGGTGGCACATACAGAAAAAAAAAAGGAATAATTTATGGAAAAAAAAATGGTTTCAAGCAGTTGCTACGAAAGCTGGTGGTGTCCTGGGAGGGGGAGGGCACAATTGGGGGTCACTCGGGGTCACCAGTGGCCACCAAGCCCAGAGTGACCCTTCCCTGGCTGGGGACAGAGCCCCCAGAGCGTGGTCAGTGCTGTGTGATCCCTACTGATCCCAGTTTAATCTGCTGTGGGGTATCAGCCCCAGCCTAAGCGCTGGTTTATTTATTTCATTTAGTTCAGCACCTGAAGGAGGGTTTTTGGCTGTGTTCTCATTTACAGGGCTGCTTTATGAACCCGTGAACAGGGATTTGTTCCACACTATCTCCTGCTGCCCTTAT
>CM019221.1:30656560-30683300 GCA_009741485.1 Malurus cyaneus samueli
ATACTTCCAGGGCTCCCAAGCTAACTGGCAGGACTAGGATTCAGCTCCCAGCTAGCCTGCAGGGTCAGGAAGAAAAAATCAACCGTGCAGCTCACCTGGCAGGGATGGTTAGGGGGGATCAACGGGGGATCGAGCTCCTGAGCTCTAAGCTGGCGAGGGTCAGATCAACACATCGCAAAGGCTCAGCCTGGCAGGATCGGGTCGGTGCCCAAAGTGAGCTTGGCAGGGTCGGGTCACCATCCGAGTCAGCCTGGCCGGGTCGGGACTCAGCTCCAAGTCAACCTGGAGGGGTCGGGATCACTTCCCAAAGTCAGCTGGCAGGTTTCAGATTCAGTCCCAAAGCTCCTGGCTGGCTCAGTATCAGCTTTCCAAGTCAGCTGCAGGGTCGGATCAATCCCAAAGAGTCGCTGGCAGGTCCGGATTCAGTCCAAGCGGCTGGGGGTCAGGTTCCAAGCTGACCTGGGCAGGGGTTGGATCAGCTTTTCCAATCAGCCTGGAGGTCAGATCCCAGCTCGGCCTGGCAGGGTTCAGAATTAGTTCCAAGTCGCCTGGCGGGTCAGGATCAGCTTTCTCAAGCTAGCCTGGCGCACAACGCCCCAAACTCCTCTGGGAGCTGTTCCTGTCTCTCCCTGGTGCCATAAAAGTTCACATCAAATTAACATTTCACAAATCTCCGAGATCCCACAAGGTAGGAGTGTTTGACAGGTGAAGTTCAATGGATTATTCTACAATTCAGAGATTTTGATCTTTGCACATCGACACGCTTCTCAACATGATTAGCAGCAAAAAAGAAAAAAAAAAAAAAAACAATCCTCTTTATTAAGCTAATGACAAGTTATTTCCTTTCTTTGGATGGAGAACTTACACAGGAAAGAAGTTTCACAAACGGAAAAGTAAGATCTATCCATTTTGGTTTTACTTAGGAAAAACTATGAAAGGATGAAGTGACTTTTCAGTAAAGATCTGAACCACCTGACTCGAGATCCAAATGAGGCAAACTAAACCAGATTAAGCCCATCCATTATCAGTTCAGCACTTGGATGATATTTTCATTGCGGGGATATGCAATAAATAATGTGAAAGGAACTGCATTTTTTTAAACTCCATCTGAAATATGGGTCTGTAATTTTATCCATTTCTGGGTCTGCATTTCTGACCCCCAAAGGAGCCCCAGGACAGGATCTGCATTTCTGACCCCCAGGACAGGGCAGGATCTGCATTTCTGACCCCCCAAAGGAGCCCCGGGCTCAGGGATCTCTCACTGCCACACTCAAACACGAATTGTGGCTGTTTTGGGTGAACCCTCGCTGTGTTTGGGCTCTCAGCAATAACAGGGAACCATCCCAAAGAACCCTCGGGGATCCCATCCTGTGTGGGACAGAGAGAACCTTGGCAGCAACCAAGAGATAAACATAAGAGAAATAAAAGAGATAAACTCTGCACCCGGGAAAACAACATAAAAAAATAAGAGATTAAAAAGAACCATTAATAAGGTATAGATTAATAAAATCAGATCACAACCCTGTCACAGATTCCACAGGAGCACCAGAACAACCGAGCTGGGTCCATGATGTGGGAGCACAGTTAACAACAGCTGCTGGAAATTAATTAATACAATTCAAATCGGGTTTGGTGGCTTTAATTGATCATCACACAGGGTAAGGTGGAGCATCACTGCACATTTCCTGTCAGCACCACCACCGGGGCAGAAAATCCCTCCTGATCTGCACCGGGGAGGAGAGGAACATCCCCTACAGAACATTCCCAGAGCTGCAGCAGTGTCTTTGGGATGTAATTAATGCTGGTCAATTAATCAATGCTGCTTTCATGGTTCACTGGGAAGGAAGGGCTGCTGTTAGAACCACACTCGGTGACTCCTGTGGGTATTTGGACACCCAGAACCCCGGAGCGTTTTGGGGTGGAAGGGACCAGCCCTTGGCACAACAAGAGGGGTTTAAGGTCCCTCCCACCCCTGTGGGTCTGTGAAATACCCTCGGGGTGTTTTTGGGAACTCTCCTGGGAGAAGCATTTTCTCCCAAGTCCATTCTGTGCCTGGCAAAAAAACCTTGGCCAAGTTCAGCTTCTGAGTCTGGGTCAGCTGAAACTAAAACTCATTCCAAACCACAACCCTGACTCATCAAATCTGTCGCCTTATTAAAAATACATTCCATTGACAGAATTTTTAGCAAGCAGGTGGAGTTCTTTCTAGCAAGCTGGGTTTGATTTTTTTATTTTTTATTGGCAATCGCACTGTAAGCCGCTTATTTCTGCTCTAGACATCATTTCTTTGTGTGCACGCCCCGTTAGCAAGTGGCAAGAGACTTTTCCTTTAAATGATTTTGCTGGGAGTGCGCTGTGAATAATTGATTGGCTGCAGCCAGATCGACTCGGTGCTACCTGCTTAAAATATTACAAACCCCAGAAACATTTGCTAGCCAGAGGCAATGCAATATGTGCAGATCCCGTTTTGCCTGCAGCCATAACAGTGGAACCAGACAGTTAAAAGACATTTTAGGAGAAAAAAAAAAAAAAAAAAAACACCCCCTAATAGACTGCACACTGTTTTCTACCACTAGATTGCGATGTTTGTTGTATCCAAATAAAAAAATCATCTCTGTTTTGTTTTTCCTTCAGGACTGACACAAAGAGTTGTGACACAGCGTCAAGAGTTGACAAGAGGCTTTTCGAGGGAGCCTTTGATCATTTAAAGCCCCGAGAGCTGTTGCACTTCTCCTGTGACATTTATCTTTCAGCAGATGAACTCTGATCGGAACGGGGCTCAGCGGATGGGACGTGTCCTTTTTGAGCAGTTTTTATTTGTGATCTGTTTGAAATGGTTTTTTTACACTTGGATTTACCCATTTACACGTGTGTCACTCACCCAGAGCAGCTGGGGCTGTCCCCAGGTCCCTTTGGGGACAGTGGAGGTGGCCCTGCCATGGTGGGGGTGGCTCTGGGGGGGATTTGGGGTCCCTCCCAACCCAAATCATCCCCTGACTCTGATTTGTGGTGGAAGAGATGAGGAAATCCAAACACAAACACACCCCAGTAAACCCCAGCAGAGCTCCATCAATAACCATTAAACAGATTTTGGGCCAAAGAGGCGCCCAAGAGCAGCAGCACAGGTGCAGCAAATGTGAAACCACGACACAAAAACGGAGCCTTTGGGTCCTGGGGAGCAAACGAGGCACAGGAACGCAGTGCCAGAACTTTGGCAGGAGGAACAGCCAATCAAGCAGGGAGATCAAAGCCTGGAATTGTCTATTTTCATGCTTCCTGCAAAGAACTTGGACTGACTACATGGAAAATTGTCTTTGTCTCTAAACCCGACTCCATCATTTAAGCCATTCTTAATCCTAGCAGGCTTGCTGTGAGTCCTCAGTCCCTCCTGAGCCTTCACCAGGCACTTCAGCCTCATCTCTTCAAAACACAATGTGAGTCCTGAAAAAAATAAAAACCCCTGATCCTTTAAAACGGGAGATTAAAAATCCATCCCTGCGTATACAGACATTTGCCCTATGTGCACAATTCCTAAAAATCCATCCCTGCATATACAGACATTTGCCCTATGTGCACAATTCCTAAAAATCCATCCCTGCAGGTACAGACACAGCTCTTTGCCCTTTATGCACAATTCCAGGGGTGTCTCAGTCCTCGGTGCTGCCCCAGCACAGAACAGAGGAGGGAAAAGAGGAGGAACCAGAGGTGGGGAAGAGGAGGAACCTGCCAGAGTCCACCAGGATGGCACAGGGACATTCCTGCAGTGTGAGCACAGGGATGGCACAGGGACCCGAGGAGAGAAGCTGTCCCTCAGTTTGGGCACCAAGGGCACAAACACAGACACTGCAGGGTAAATCCAAATGAAACCACAGCCACTGCCAGCTCTGGGACACAGCTCGGGCCCACGGGGATGGGGAATTGTTCAGTGCCACACTGGGGACAGGCAGTGCCACCAGCACAGGACACTGAGAGTGGCACTGGGGACAGGCAGTGCCACCAGCACAGGACACAGAGTGGCACTGGGGACAGGCAGTGCCACCAGCACAGGACACTGAGAGTGGCACTGGGGACAGGCAGTGCCACCAGCACAGGACACTGAGAGTGGCACTGGGGACAGGCAGTGCCACCAGCACAGGACACTGAGAGTGGCACTGGGGACAGGCAGTGCCACCAGCACAGGACACAGAGTGGCACTGGGGATAGGCTGTGCCACCAGCACAGGACACTGAGAGTGGCACTGGGGACAGGCTGTGCCACCAGCACGGGACACTGAGAGTGGCACTGGGGATAGGCTGTGCCACCAGCACAGGACACAGAGTGGCACTGGGGACAGGCAGTGCCACCAGCACAGGACACTGAGAGTGGCACTGGGGACAGGCTGTGCCACCAGCACAGGACACTGAGAGTGGCACTGGGGACAGGCTGTGCCACCAGCACAGGACACTGAGAGTGGCACTGGGGACGGCGTGGCCACCACACGGGACACTGAGAGTGGCACTGGGGACAGGCAGTGCCACCAGCACAGGAACACCAGAGTGGCATGGGGGACAAGGCTGTGCCAACCAGCACAGGACACTGAGAGTGGCACTGGGGACAGGGTGTGCCACCATCACAGGACACGAGAGTGGCACTGGGGACAGGCTGTGCCACCAGCACAGCGGACACTGAGAGTGGCACTGGGGATAGGCTGTGCCACCAGCACCAGGACACAGAGTGGCACTGGGGACAGGCTGTGCCACCATCACAGGACACTGAGAGTGGCACTGGGGACAGGCTGTGCCACCAGCACAGGACACTGAGAGTGGCACTGGGGACAGGCTGTGCCCCATCACAGGACACTGAGAGGCACTGGGGACAGCCTGTGCCACACCCAGCACAGGAGACCACTGAGAGTGGCACTGGGGACAGGCTGTGCCACAGCACAGGACACACTGAGAGTGGCACTGGGACAGGCATGTGCCACCAGCACAGGACACTGAGAGTGGCACTGGGGACAGGCAGGTGACCCAGCACGGAACAGCTGAGTGGCACTGGGGACAGGCAAGTGCCACCAGCACAGGACACTGAGAGTGGCACTGGGGACAGGCAGTGCCACCAGCACAGGACACATGAGAGTGGCACTGGGACAGGCTGTGCCACCAGTCGACAGGACACTGGAGATGGCACTGGGGACAGGCTGTGCCACCAGCACGAGGACACTGAGATTGGCACTGGGGACAGGCTGTGCCACCATCACGAGGACATGAGAGTGGCACTGGGACAGGCGTGCCACCAGCACGGACACTTTGAGATTGGCACTGGGGACAGGCTGTGCCACCAGCACAGGACACTGAGAGTGGCACTGGGGACAGGCTGTGCCACCATCACAGGACACTGAGAGTGGCACTGGGGACAGGCTGTGCCACCATGCACAGGACAACTAAGAGAGTGGACTGGGACAGGCTGTGCCACCAGCACAGGATCACAGAGAGTGGCACTGGGGATCAGGCTGTGCCACCAACAGGGACACAGAGATGGCACTGGGGGACAGGCTGTGCCACAGCACGAGGAACAGAGTGGCACTGGGACAGGCTGTGCCACCAGCACAGGACACAGAGTGGCACTGGGGACAGGCAGTGTGCCACCAAGCACAGGACACTGAGAGTGGCACTGGGGACAGGCTGTGCCACCAGCACAGGACACTGAGAGTGGCACTGGGGACAGGCAGTGCCACCAGCACAGGACACTGAGAGTGGCACTGGGGACAGGCTGTGCCACCCAGCACGGACACAGAGATGGCACTGGGACAGGCTGTGCCACCATCACAGGACACAGAGAGTGGCACTGGGGACAGGCTGTGCCACCAGCACGGGACACAGAGTGGCACTGGGGACAGGTGTGCCACCAGCAACAGGACACAGAGTGGCACTGGGGACAGGCTGTGCCACCAGCACAGACACAGAGTGGCACTGGGGACAGGCTGTGCCACCAGCACAGGACACAGAGTGGCACTTGGGGACAGGCTGTGCCACCCAGCACGGACAGAGTGGCACTGGGGACAGCTGTGCCACCAGCACAGGACAGAACAGAGTGCACTGGGGACAGGCTGTGCCACCAGCACAGGACACAGAGATGGGCACTGGGGACAGGCTGTGCCACCAGCACAGGACAGACAACAGAAGTGGCACTGGGGACAGGCTGTGCCACCAGCACAGGACAGACACAGAGTGGCACTGGGGACAGGCTGTGCCACCAGCACGGGACAGACACAGAGTGGCACTGGGGACAGGCTGTGCCACCAGCAACAGGACACAGATGGCACTGGGGACAGGCTTGTGCCACCGCAACAGGACAGACACAGAGTGGCACTGGGGACAGGCTGTGCCACCAGCACAGGACAGACACCCACAGTGGCACTCGGGCTCCAATCCAGGAGCCAGGCCCGCTGCTGCTAACCCAAGGTGCAAACAAATGTGATAATCCAAATAAATCACTTAATGAGATGGAACAAAGACTCAGATGAAGCCTGACAATTAAATACCATTTAATTATTTTAATTAGGGGAAGACGGAACCGAATGTGTTTGGAAAGGAGTCGCTGTGTCCCTCAGCTGTGCCTGCAGCACCTGCAGAGTTCTGCTGAGCTCAGCACTTTTGGGCACCCCATGGTTGTCACGGCAGCTCTGCCTCGCCAGGAGCCTTCGGGGGGACTTAAACACTGAGATAAAAGTTAAAAATTGTCTGAACACTCCATACAAATAACAGAAAGGCTGCCAGGGAGCCTGGCACAGATAAACCCCAAACAGATCCCTCCTGAGAGAGCCCAGAGCTGCTGCTGACCCAAAGCAGCCCAAGCAAAGATCAGAACAACATCAGGCGGGTTGGGCATGGAAAATCAGCACAGCAGATAAATGAAAGCATTCAAACCAGAAAAGCTGGAGCAGCACTCCCGGCTGGGACAGGCAGCTTTCCCCACACAGCAGAGCCAAGAACAGCTCCAAATTCACATCATTCACCCATTCCTGATGGGACAAACGCTGCCCTGCACCAACCTGGGGGAGCAGATCCAAATTCACATCATTCACACCACTTCCTGATGGGGACAAACGCTGCCCTGCACAACAACCTGGGGGAGGAGATCCAAATTCACATCATTCACCCATTCCTGATGGGGCCAAACACTGCCCTGCAGAAAAACCTGGGGGAGGAGATCCAAATTCACATCATTCACCCATTCCTGATGGGGACAAACACTGCCCTGCACAACAACCTGGGGTAGGAGATATTGAAATAAATACCCAGGATTTTATACAAAACCTTCCCAAAGAGAATGACTCACAACAACTTGCAGGAGGAAACAGGGCGAGCTTTTCACAAGTGTGCTCTCGGGGTTTCAAATAAAGCCCAGAGAATGGCAGAGCACAGAAACTCAGCTCTCCTCAGTGTTCCTGCAGCTGGGGGAGGCAGCAATTTGGTTTGATTGTTAACAGCAGCACGGCAAATATTGGACAGCAAATATAAACCTGCAGAGGACTTCCCCCTCTAAATCTTGATTTTCAACAGCAGACATAATACACAGCTACCATTGCTTTTCCTTATCAAAAGCATGATTAGGAGCCATTTTTATAACAACTATTCCTAAGAGGAGTAAATGACTGATTTACTCCCTGATTTATTGCTCTGCATTCCTGGTTCTTGTTTTCCCCACATGGATGAGGAATAACTCACATTTGCACTGACCTACATTGGTCTGGGCAGGTACAAACCTGATTTTGTTTATCCCGGTCCCACACGGGTTTGTTTAATGAGCAGAGCAGATATCAGCAGGAATTACAGTTCTGGGAGAATCCTGGGGCTCGTCCGGAGCTGGGCTGGGAGCCCTCGGGGCCACCGGGGCCACCACGGGCAGAGGGGGACAGTCAGGACAGGGGTGATGTCCCCAATTTACCCCGGACAGTGTCCCCATCTCACCCGGGACAAACCCGGGACAGTGTCCCCATCTCGCCCGGAAAACCCGGGACAGGTCCCATTCCCCGGGACAAACCCGGGCAAGTGTCCCCACCATCGCCCGGGACAAACCCGGGACAGTGTCCCCATCACCCGGGACAAACCCGGGACAGTGTCCCCACCTACCCGGGACAAACCCGGGACAGTGTCCCAACCTCACCCGGGACAGTGTCCCCACCTCACCCGGACAAACCCGGGACAGTGTCCCCACTCACCCGGGACAAACCCGGGACAGTTCCCTCATTACGGTACAAACCCGGCAGTGCCCCACCTCACCCGGGACAAACCGGGACATGTCCCCACCTCCGGACGTGCCATTTACCCGAGCAACGGGACAGGTCCCCATCTCGCCCGGGACAAACCCGGACAGTGTCCCACCTCGCCCGGGACAAACCCGGGACGTGTCCCCACCTCCCCGGGACAACCCGGACAGTGTCCCCACCTCGCCGGGACAAACCCGGGACAGGTCCCCACCTCGCCCGGGACAAACCCGGGACAGTGTCCCCACCTCACCCGGGACAAACCCGGGACAGTGTCCCCACCTCACCCGGGACAAACCCGGGACAGTGTCCCCACTCACCGGACAGTGGCCCCACACCCGCCCGGACAAACCCGGGACAGTGT
Source organism: Malurus cyaneus samueli (assembly GCA_009741485.1). NCBI lineage: Eukaryota > Metazoa > Chordata > Aves > Passeriformes > Maluridae > Malurus > Malurus cyaneus. The sequence goes on from CM019221.1 coordinate 30,665,170, forward strand.
CCCCACCTCCCCGGGACAAACCCGGGACAGTGTCCCCCCTCACCCGGGACAAACCCGGGACAGTGTCCCACCTCCCCCGGGACAAACCCGGGACAGTGTCCCCACCTCACCCGGGACAACCGGGACAGGTCCCCCTCACCCGGGACAAACCCGGGACAGTGTCCCCACCTCACCCGGGACAAACCCGGGACAGTGTCCCCACCTCACCCGGGACAAACCCGGGACAGTGTCCCCACCTCACCCGGGACAGTGTCCCCATCTCACCCGGGACAAACCCGGGACAGTGTCCCCACCTCACCCGGGACAAACCCGGGACAGTGTCCCCACCTCACCCGGGACAAACCCGGGACAGGTCCCCACCTCACCCGGGACAAACCCGGGACAGTGTCCCCATCTCACCCGGGACAAACCCGGGACAGTGTCCCCATCTCACGCAGATCAAAGCAGCTGAAAAGACACAATTCTTGCACTTATTTCTACTGTTTTGGGGAGTCTCATGTAATTTCAGTAAAATGCAGATACTCCCCTTCCCCATTATCCTGTTTGCAATATTAACCTCACTTTCACTTTCGCAGCACCAAAAGCTTTTAACAGGTGTTTAACATCAGCAGAATCAGCTGAGCATCCTGCAGCATTTTCAGGGAAAACACATCTAAAAGCACCAGATTGGATGCTTGCTTGGAAAAAAACAAAAAAATAACACACCTAGCAATAGATAAGTATTATTTATTACCCAAAATTGGTTTAAAGAGAAAAAAGATTTTATCTGGATCACTAAATGTAATTTAGCCTCAGACAGCTAAATTAGGCTTTTAGTTCACATCAGCTTTGGAGGGAAAAGCTTCAGCAGCCTGAAATAGATTTGAACAAACCCCTGTGAATGATGAGGAAGGGATTGCAATTATCATCCAAGAGATAAAACAAAGATACTCCAGAAGATACAGAACGAGATGCAATCAGGGAAATACAGTAAAATTATCCCTGCACCGTCAGGCATCATTTTGAATCTGAAATAGTTAGAATGAGGTGATCCAATCCCACTGCAGGGACAGATGGGTATCCACAGGTAAAGGGAACAGTTTGGGGGATGTCCTAAAGCTCTCCACTGCTTTTGGTTTTCCTTACAATGAAAAATGTGGGGTTTTTAACCTGAAGGTTTTTCGGGGGCTTTTTAACCCTGAAGGTTTTTCGGGGGCTTTTTAACCCTGAAGGTTTATGGTAAGCACAGATGTGTTACTCCATGGGAACAGCTGGACTTCCACTGTCCAGAGGATGAAATGAAGATCACAGACACAAATCCCTTCCCCTGTCAGCACTGGAGCAGTGTCCTGCGCTGGGAATGCTCTGAAGGTACAGGGAGGGCTTCAGGGAGTCCAGCAGGGTTAATCAGAGCTCCTGATGATATTTTCTTGGAGAAATCCTGATTATCAGCCCTGAGCCCCTGTGCCCACCCAAAGAGGGGACACCCAAAGGGACAGAGCACCGTGTGCTCCTCTCCACTGCTCCTCCACACAAATCATTCATTAACCACCCCAGAAAGTGCTCAGAACCTTCCAGAGGTGGCACTTGGGGACACGGGTGGCCCTGGCAATGCTGGGGACAGTTGCACTCATGGTCTCTGGGGTTTTTCCATTGGATTCCATTGGAATCTCTCCCCTCTGCCCTGGGGCAGCACCAGCCTCATGCAATAAAAACAGAAGAACCTCAAAGCCGGGCTCAGAGCTCAGATCAACAGTCCTGACAAACTCAATTTAATTTCATGAGCTCTTAAAACGGCCACATAAAAAGCACATTTCATGCTTTCCTCTCTGCCATTCTCCATTTTTTTGGGGTAATTTTTTTGGTTCCATCCAAAGCAGCAGAGCCACACAGAGTTCATGAGGACGAGAGTTGCACCCAGGGAAAGGACCAAACCAACAACAGCACTCGGATCACAGATGCTCCGGAATATTTTTACAATTACAGCTGATTTAATGCAAGATAAATAAGGCTTTAGAGACGCTTTTACATCTATTGGTTCATATGAAAAGGAGCGGACATAAAAAGATTTATTAAATTGGCTTTGCATTTGAAAGTGTAGGTGACAGCAATTAATCACCGAGTGCAGAGATGAAAGGGTCCCAGTGACAGGGGCAGCGTGGCCCTGCTGTGCTGCAGGGGACACCTCAGAGCAAGGTCAGTGTGGGGCCTGTGCTCACCCTGAGAGCTGGGAACGATGGCATTGTCACCAAGTGCCACCCCAGAGCAGGGACCAGCCCCAGGGGGAACACACCAGCCCCAAATCCCATAGACACAGCCCCAAACCCCCATGGGACAGCCCCAACCCCGGACCCCAAACCCCCATGGGACACAGCCCACCCCAAACCCAAACACAGCCCAAATCCCCATGGACACAGCGCCAGGGGGAACACCAGCAAACCCCAAGACACCAAGCCCCAAACCCCCAGGACACAGCCCCAAACCCATGGCAGCCAGGGGGAACACACCACCCCAAACCCATAGACACAGCCCAAACCCAACAGACACAGCCCCAAATCCCACGGACACAGCGCCAGGGGGAACACCAGCCCAAACCCCACGCCAGACCCACCATCAACCCCATGGACACAGCCCAGGGGGAACACACCAGCCCCATCCCAGACAAGCCCGGGAACACCAGCCCCAAACCCCCACAGACACCGTGCCAGGGGGAACACCAGGTCAAACCCCACAGCCACAGCCCTGGGGGAAACACACCAGCCCCAAACCCCAAGGACACAGCCCCAGGGGAAACACCACCTAAACCCCACAGACACAGCCCTGGGGGGAACACCAGCCCCAAACCCTATAGACACAGCGCCAGGAGGGGCTCCAGCCTCAACCCCATAGATACAGCCCCAAACCCCCACGGGACACAGTGCCAGGAGGGGCTGAGGGATTTGGGATTGTCCTCTCTGGAGAAGGGGCTGTGACCTTTGTGCCTGGCAGGAGCCCCGAGGAACACACAGAGAGGGATTGTTCACAGGGGAAGGAGGGGCAGGACAAGGGGAACGGCTCCAAACTGATGGAAAATCAGCTCCAATCGAATTAGGAAGGAATTTTTCCCTGGAGAGTGGGCAGCCCTGGCACAGAGTGGATCCCTGGCAGTGCCCAAAGCCAGGCTGGACATTGGGGACAGTGGGAGGTGTCCCTGGGGTGGCTCTGAGGTCTCTCCCTACCCAAACCATTCCAGGATTTTACAAAAACCAATCCCTGACAAGTGTGATCCTGCCCTGTGAGATCCTGGCTCATTTCAACCCCAGCCCAGCCTGCACTGGGGCACCACATCCCCACAAAAACACAGCCTAAAACACATCCTGGGTTTTAAAAAAAGCAAAAAACTTTCCATCTTCATTTCTCAACACCAGATATGCAAATTGTCCCGATTGCTATCAAGCCATGAAATCTAAGATATGTCAAACTTTGCTAATTGATTAAATGATTAAAAAAGGAGATGGCTGAACAAGTTCATACTGTCCCAGTTACAGAGATCCCTCACAGAGCAGTGGCTGCTTCTGAAAGCATGAGGAGCTCGTTGTGAAATGCACCCACAGCTGTTTGTGTGTTTGCAGCAGTGTCCAATACCCTAAATTGTAATTTAGGGTGTCCTTTTGTCACACAGCTGCTCTCCTGACCTTCAGGAGCAACTGTGGCCTCATCATTTAACACAAATGAGACTGAAAATAAACACACAGAAAAGGGGGACTCAGAACTGGAGGAATTTCACACCTTCTGTGGATTGAACACAACCTGAGCACAGATTGGAGCTGCTGCACTCAGAACAGACCTGACAGCGCTCCCCACAGCTGGGACATTGTGGGATTAAATCAGAGAACAAAATGGAACAAAAATAATGATGGGGTTTGCTTAATAAATAAAATCATTTCGGGGTGGTTTGTTTTCATACTTGGATTTCAAATGCAGCAGCTTGACCATTAAAAATAAATCAAATTAAATCCTGAATTACAGTCCTTTCCCACCCTTTGGCACCAATCTCTGGTCCAGGAGAACACTGAGTCCCTCACACACGGCCTCCAACATCAGGAACAGCTCCAGGGAAGGGGGCAAACCCCTTCTGATCAATAATGTTTGATAACAATGAACTCTTCCCCCTCTCCCAAATTCAATCACCTTTTTAACCCCTTTGTTTCCTCTGCCCTGCACCAGCACACCCCTCAGACAGGGGATGGAGGAGGGGTGGGATTTTCGAGGTTCCTTTCACACCTATTCAAGCATTATGCAGAATAAAAATCCAATCCTTCCCATGGAAATGGCATTAAAACACCGACAGGCACAGGAGAGCTTTTATCACATAAACGCTGTAATCACAGAGGTGTTTTGTGCCTTTTCCCATTTTTTCTGCTGTCTGTGGAGCAGTGAGGTGAGATCAGCATCACTCACACCCCTGATGGTGCCAGGAGCAGACCCGGGGGCTCTGAGCTTCATGGGCCAAGTTCATCAGGCACAAATTCTGCTGAGCAGAGATGGGATGGAATCCTACAAACCAGGAGATGGATCATGGAAACAACCTCACCTGCCCCAGCAGTCAAAATGAGATGGGATGGACTCTACAATCGAGGAGATGGATCATGGAAACAATCCCACCTGCCCCAGCAGTAGAGATGGGATGAACTCTACAATGGATCATGGAAACAATCCCACCTGTCCCAGCAGTGAAAATGAGGTGGAATGGACTCTACAANACGAGATGGGATGGATCATGGAAACAATCCCACCTGTCCCAGCAGTGAAAATGAGGTGGAATGGACTCTACAATGCCAAGTTCACCAGGCACAGCTTCAGCTGAGCAGAGATGGGATGGATTCCTACAAACCAGGAGATGGATCATGGAAACAAATCCCACCTGCCCCAGCAGTAAAAACAAACCAAACCCTTTTGGCACAATCCATTTCTCCCTCTCCAGTGGGCTCTGAACACGAGAAGCGCCACTGCCCAATTCATCACCGTGCAGGGAGAGACAAACCCCACTGCAGGGAGGCTTCATTTACACACTCAGGTAAATTAAGGAGGGCTTGAACACCAATGGCACCTGTCTAGTGGCAGGTGAGAGCTCATCTCCTGATTCTTCCCTGGTTAATAGGTGAGAGCTCATCTCCCAAATATTCCCTGGTTAACAGGTGAGAGCTCATCTCCTGGTTCTTCCCCCTGTTAATAGGTAGGAGCTCATCTCCTGGCTCCTTCCTCAGTTTATAGGTAAGAGCTCATCTCCTGGCTCTTTCCTGGTTAATAGATAAGAATTCATCTCCTGTTCTTCCCCCCATTAATAGGTAAGAGCTCATCTCCTGCTTCTTCCCCCCATTAATAGGTAAGAATTCATCTCCCAACTCTTCCCTGGTTGATAGGTAGGAGCTCATCTCCTGGCTCTTCCCTGGTTAATAGGTAAGAATTCACCTCCTGGTTCTTCCCTCAGTTAATAGGTAAGAATTCATCTCCTGGCTCTCCCCCCCGTTAATTTTTGTGAGAAGAAGAGAAGTCTGTCAGCTCCCGCCGGGTCCGAGTCCTGCTGAGGCTGCCCTTACTGAGTAGGAGAGCAGAAGGAGACTCAAACCCACTGGAGGTAACCCTTCAGATCCCAAATGATGGGATTGCACCCAGGGACACTGCCAGACCCCACACCCCGTGCCAGGTGCTCTCCTAGGGGAGCACAGAGCCCATCCTGCAGCAGAGCAGGAATGCCACGCTCCCGTTCCGCTGTTTTTCGGGAATTGTCACTCTGCATCTGCGGGATCCCATCCTTGAGGAGCTGCCAGGTTTAACTGGAGAGCTCTCACAGCCCCAGCTCTGGTGTGAGGATTGATCCAGAGAGTGTTTCTCTCTCATGGCTTTGCACTGACTGGGGGAGCCAAATCAAAACCATCTGTGAGCAAGAGCCCAGCACCTCACAAAACAGCTCCAAGGGTGTGTGCACCTTTCACTCTGTGGAGCAAAGCCCCGCGGAGCTCACAAACAGCTCCAAGGGTTTGGTGCACCTTTCACCTGTGAGCAAAGCCCAGGAGCTCACAAACAGCTCCAAGGGGTTTGTTGCACCTTTCACCTGTGAGCAAAGCCCCGGAGCTCACAAACAGCTCCAAGGGGGTTTTATCTGCACCTTTCACCTGTGAGCAAAGCCCCGGAGCTCACAAACAGCTCCAAGGGGGTTTGTCTGCACCTTTCACCTGTGAGCAAAGCCCAGGAGCTCACAAACAGCTCCAAGGGGGTTTTGTCTGCACCTTTCACCTGTGAGCAAAGCCCAGGAGCTCACAAACAACTCCAAGGGGGTTTTATCTGCACTTTTCACCTGTGAGCAGAGCCCAGGAGCTCACAAACAACTCCAAGGGGGTTTGTCTGCACCTTTCATTCCTTCCTGGCTGTTCAGGGCATTTTAACCTTTCTCTGCAGCATCGCTGTTTGGTGATACAGATCCAGGGGGACCCTGCCAGCCACCTCTGGCTGCTCATTTTGGGGCACACAGAGGGTGTTTGAGGTTGGTGGATCCTCATTCCTCTGGCACAGAATCCCCCTCCCCACATGGCACTGCAGGAGAAGGACGGGGTCCCACAGATAACCCCGGATAAGCAGCCAAATTTGGGGTGGGGTTGTTTACTCAACATCCTTGGGACTGGCAGGTGCAGGAGATTTGTGCCAGAGCCTTTTCTGCCTGGCTGAAGGCCAGGAGAGCCAAACCTAAAGATGTGGGTGTGCCAAAGTCCCACCTTACACCACCAGTAATGCCCCAATTGCTGCAATCATTCCCTGGAACTGATCTGAATAAATTTCTGTCATCACCAGATACAAAAAATGATGGAAAACATCCTGAGCTGGAAGGGACTCACGGGCCCATCCCATCAAACCTGTCTGGGCCAGGCTGCGGCTTGGGGGACCTCCACTCGCCGCCGTGAAGCTCTCTGGGGAGCAAGTAATCTGACATCTAAAGCTACATGAATCGATATACTAACTCTTTACAGGGTGTCCCCTCGGTCCCTTTTTTGCAGAGGGGACACAAATCCAGTGCTCTCAGCTCCCCCTCCAACCCTGACAGTTTAAATTCACCCTAAAAAATTCACAGCTGCCACTCACTGCCCTTCAGCAGTGCCCTTCACCTCCTCACAGGCTGTGCCTGTGCCCACCCCATGCCAGGGCAGCTCCCACAGAATTCCCGAGGGATGTTTGGGCTCTGCTCCCGTTTGTTTCACTGCCTGCAGCCTGTAAACTCACACAAAGAGCACCATGAGGCTGCCGAGCCAAGGATTGAGCCATAAAAGCCTTTAGCAGCACTTTACCTTATAAAAAAAACACCCCAAACCTGCCCTAAGTGAGCTCCTGATGCATTATGCAGCAGAGTTTCGGGGCGTTCACCCTTCTCTTCCTCCTGTCACAGCAGAGCAACGGGCTCCAAATGCATTTACAGAGGGTAAAACTGCTCTCCCAAGAGCAAAAGTCAGATATTTCAACACCTCTCAAGTGTTTAGGGCTCTCATCTGTACATATTTATTCTGCTTCCATAAAAACATATGGCTGGAAAGCCATAAACATAAAAAGGGGAATTGAGGGCCTGTGCTTGCTGGAGCAGCGGTGGGAATTACCCCAGCAGAGATGGATTCACGGAGAATGCTGATAATGGGTGCAAATTGTGAGTGTTGCAAAGAAATATTTACAAAAACAGCCCTGGGAGTACATAAAAGGGTCCAATCACATCCCTGCCTTGGCAAAGCCCCCTTAAAAAGCAGAAACTGCCAGGATCAGGATGGAGGGATTATGCAATCCAGTGGTATTTTCTCAAAGGTGTTAACAGGAGCACAAATCTGGAGGGCCTGGCTCACTCTTGGTCAAGAGGAGGAATCTCAGCACCCAAGAGACCTCAATAACTGTGACCACATGGAACCAGAGATGAATCCATGGCTGACCACAAGCTCAGCTTAGACCATTTAACTCCTCACACTGTATTTGTGCCCCTTCCTTCCTGCAGCCATTCTCTCAAAATGCTTTTGATGGTCATTCCTGCACTCCATTATTTCACTCATCCCTCCCCAGCATCCACATTTTTATTATTGGCTTCAATAAACCTTCAACTGTTTTTCCTTAAGGCAAAGCATCATTTTCTTAGCCAAAACCACGACTTGGAAAACACATATTTTCTATAAAATGTGTACAAGGAAGAGCTCTTTTCCCGTGACACATTCTCATTTCTCACCATAATTTTGACACTCTTATTCCTGAGTGTAACAGTCTGGAGCTGTGGATGTGAAACAGAGCTATAATTAGCACATAATTTGCTCTAAACTTCCTGTTGTAAAATAATGAGACACAGAGATGGAAAAAGCTGCTGGACTGAGGGAAAGGACAGCAGAGAGCTCCTGAATGACTTCGGCCACGGGGTGGGGAGGTCAGTGGAGCAGGAATTGGGGGAATTGGGGGATTTTGGAGGAGCCAGCAGGGTTTTCTCTGTGGGATGGAGGGGATGGCTCAGCTGCAGCCCCTCCTGCTGCCCCGAGAGGAGGGAGGGCAGGAATTCAAAGTCCGCCATCTCGCCCGACAAACCCGGGAAGTTCACCATCCACCGGGACAACCCGGGACAGTGCTCCCATTTTCCCGCACACCCGGGACAGTTCCCTGTCAACCCAGACACCCGGGACAGGTCCCCATGTCACCCGGACAAACCTCGGACAGGTCCCCACCTCACCCGGGGACAAACCCGGGACAGCTGTCCCCATTCTCACCCGGGACAAACCCCGGGACAGCGTCCCCACTCACCCGGGACAAACCCGGGACAGCGTTCCCCCACTCACCCGGGACAAACCGGGACGTCGCCCCATCTCACCCGGGACAAACCCCGGACAGTGTCCCATGTCACCCGGGACAAACCGGGGACATGTCCCCACTCTCACCCGGGACGTGTCCCCATTCCCCGGACAAACCCGAGAGAAGCGCTCACCCACCTCTCACCCGGGACAAACCTGGGAACAGCTCCCCATCTCACCCGGGACAAACCTTGGGACAGACTGCCCCATCTCACCCGGGACAACTGGACAGCTGCCCCATCTACCCAGGACACAACCCCGGGAAGTGTCGCCCATCTCACCCGGCGTCAAACCCGGACAGTCACCCACTCACGCAGATCAACAGCAGCTGCAAAAGACACATTTTGCACTTATTTCTTCTCGTATTCTGGGCAGTCTCGTAGATCAATTTCAGTCAGAAACTGCGATACGACTACCCTCCCCTTTCTGACACCATTGACTCCTGTTTCTCGGCATATAATCCATAAGCGCTACCTCTTCACTTTCTGCATCAAGCACCAAAAGCTTTTAAACAAAAGTTTTAACCATCAGCAGATATCAGCTGATGCATCCTGCCAGCATTTTCAGGGAAAACACATCTACAAGCCAGCAGAACTGGAAGTTTGCTTGGAAAAAAAAATAAACACCTAGCAATAGATAAGTATTATTTATTACCCAAAATTGGTTTAAAGAGAAAAAAGATTTTATCTGGATCACTAAATGTAATTTAGCCTCAGACAGCTAAATTAGGCTTTTAGTTCACATCAGCTTTGGAGGCGAAAGCTCAGCAGCCTGAAATAGATTTGAACAAACCCCTGTGAATGATGAGGAAGGGATTGCAATTATCATCCAAGAGATAAAACAAAGATACGCCAGAAGATACGAGATGCAATCAGGGAAATACAGTAAAATTATCCCAGCACCGTCAGGCATCAATTTGAATCTGAAATCGTTAGGAGAGGATGATCCAATCCCACTGCAGGGACAGATGGGAATCCACAGGTAAAGGGAACCAGTTGGAGGGATGCCCCAAAGCTCCCACTGATTTTGGTTTTCCTTACAATGAAAATGTGGGTTTTTTAACCCGAAGTTTTTCGGGGGGTTTTAAACCCGAAGGGTTTTGATAAGCTCAGATGTGTTACTCTGTGGGAAAAGCTGGACTTCCACTGTCCAGAGGATGAAATGAAGATCACAGACACAAATCCCTTCCCCTGTCAGCACTGGAGCAGGTCCTGCGCTGGGAATGCTCTGAAGGTACAGGGAGTGCTTCAGGAGTCCAGCAGGTGTAACATAGCTTCCTGATGAATTTCTTGGGAGAAGATCCTGATTATCAGCCCTGAGCCCCTGTGCCACCCAAAGAGGGGACACCCAAAGGGACAGAGCACCGTGTGCTTTTTTCCTCTTCCACTGCTCCTACACACAATCATTCATTAACCACCCCAGAAAGTGCTCAGAACTTTCAGGAGGTGGCACTTGGGGGACACGGGTGGCCCTGCAATGCTGGGGACAGTTGGACTCTATATACTCTGAGAGGTTTCATCCATTCGGATTCCATATGGGAATCTCTCCCCTCTGCCCTGGGGCGAGCACCCAGCCTCATGCAATTAAAAACAGAAGACCTCAAAGCGGGCTCAGAGCTCAGATCAACAGTTCCTGACAAAACTCAATTTAATTTGCATGAGCTCTTAAAATCGGCCACATAAAAAAGCACATTTCATGCTTTCTCTCTGCCATTCTACCATTTTTTGGGGTAATTTTTTATGAGTTCATACCAAGAGCCAGCAGAGCACACACAGAGATGTTCATAATGAGACAGAGAGTTGCACCCAGGGAAAGAGCCAAACCTAACAACAGCGACTCGGATCACAGATGCTCTGGATATTTTTACATTACAGTCTGATTTAATGCAAGATAAATAAGGCTTTAGAGACGCTTTTACATCTATTGGTTCATATGAAAAGGACGACATAAAAGATTTATTAAATTGGCTTTGCATTTGAAAGTGTAGGTGACAGCTAATTAATCACCGAGTGCAGGAGAATGAAAGGGTCCCAGTGACAGGGGTCAGCGTGGCCCCGCTGTGCTGCAGGGACCCCTCCGGGATGAGAGCACCCACGGTCAGTTGGTGGCCGTGTGCTCCAGGCGCTGAGAGCTCGTGGAATCGATCGCCAATTGCTGCACGTCGGGTCACTCGACAGACGACGATATGCCATCGAGTGGGAAGGCGACATCAGCGCTCATAGCACCCACATGGGGTGACACCAGCCCTAAACCCCCATGAGACAGCCACCCATAACACAGCCCTAAACCCCCCAAATGTGGACACAGCACCTAAACCCCATAGACAGCGAACTCCAGGAGATGAGAACGACACAGGTCAGAAGCCCAACACAAACACACTAGCAGAAAGCCGGAGGAACCACCGTGCCCCAACCCCACGGACACAGACCCAGGGGGCACCAAGCCCCAATCCCACGGACCACAACACCCAGGGGAACACACAGCCCCAACCACACGACACGCCCCAAATCCCCATGGACAACAGGGCCATCATACCCCACAGAACACAGCCCTTGGGGGAACACCAGCCCAACACCACACAGACACAGCGCCACGAGGGCACCAAGCCCCAAACCCCCACAGGAACGGGCCCCAGGCGAGGGCTAGAGAGGATTTGGGATATGTCCTCTATGGAAGAAGGGCTGTGACCTTTGTGACACTGGCAGGAACCCACAACGAGAGGATATTGTATCACAGGGGAGAAGAGGGCAGACAGGGGAACAGCTTCCAAATCTGAATGGAAAAATCAAGCTACAATCGGATATAGGAACGAATTGTTACCCTGTAGGGTGGGCAGCCTACTGAGCACAGCTGTGAGCTTGCCCCTGAGAATCCCTCCTTTGATAGTGCCAAGGCCAGGAACTGGACTTAAGGAGGACATAGGGAAGTGTCCCTTCCATAGGATTAGGAGGTGGAGATGGATGGGAATTTAAGGTCTCTCCTGACCCAAACCACATCACAGAGATTATACAAAAACAATCTAGACAGAGTGTGTCCTGCCGCTTGAGATCCTGTGCTCATTTCACCCCCAGCCCAGCCTGCACTGGGGCACACAATACACCACACAAAACAACACAGCTAAAACACTTCCTGAGGTTTTAAAAAAAAGCAAAAAACTTTCCATCTTCATTTCTCAACACCAGATATGCAAAATTGTCCCGAATTGCTATCAAGCCATGAAATCTAAGATATGGTCAAACTTTGCTAATTGATTAATGATTAAAAAGGAGATGGCTGAACAAGTTCATACTGTCCAGTTACAGAGATCCCTCACAGAGCAGTGGCTGCTTCTGAAAGCATGAAGGAGCCGTGTGAAATGCACCCACAGCTGTTGTTAGATGTGTTTGCAGCGTGTCCAATACCCTAAATTAAATTTTATAATTTAGGGTGTCCTTTTTGTCACAACAGTCTCTCCTGACCTTCAGGCAGCAACTGTGGCCTCATCAGTTTAACACCAAATGAGACTTGAAAATAAACACAGAGGAAAAGAGGGGTCAGACGCTGCAGGGATTTAACCTTCTGTGGTTTGAACACAACCTTGGAGCACAGATTGGAGCTGCTGCGCTCAGAACAGACCTCACAGTGCTCCCCACAGCCTGGAGCTTGTGGGATTAAATCAGAGAACAAAATGGAACAAAAATAATGATGGGGTTTGCTTAATAAATAAATCATTTCGCGCGGTGGTTTTGTTTTCATACTTGGATTTCAAATGCAGCAAGCTTGACCATATAAAAATAAATCAAATTTAATCCTGAATTACAGTCCTTTCCACCCTTTGGCACCCAATCTCTGGTCCAGGAAAACACTGGAGTCCCTCACACACGGCCTCCAATCTATCAGGGAACAGCTCCAGGGAAGGGGCAAACCCCTTCTGATTCAATAATTGTTTGATAACAATGAACTCTTCCCCCTCTCCCAAATTCAATCACCTTTTAACCCCTTGTTTCCTTCTGCCCTGCCACCAGCACACGTCTCAGACAGGGGATGCGAGGAGGGGTGGGATTTTCGAGGTTCCTTTCACACCTATTCACAGCATTATTGCAGAATTAAAAATCCAATCCTTCCCATGGAAATGGCATTAAAACACCGACAGCGCACAGGAGAGCTTTTATCACATAAACGCTGTAATCACAGCAGGGTGTTTTGTGCCTTTTCCCATTTTTTCTGCTGTCTGTGGAGCAGTGAGGTGAGATCAGCATCACTCAACCCCTCGATGGTGCCAGGAGCAACACCTGTGGGGCTCTGAGCTTCATGGGCCGAGTTCATCAGGCACAAATATCTGCTGAGCAGAGATGGGATGGAATCCTACAAACCAGGAGATGGATCATGGTAAAACAGATTCCACCTGCCAGCAGTGAAAATGAGATGGCATGGACTCCTGAACCAGGAGATGGATTCATGGAAACAATCCCACCTGCCCCAGCAGAAAAAATGAGATGGGATGGACTCTACAATCGAGGGGATGGATCATGGAAACAATCCCACCTGCCCCAGCAGTAGAGATGGGATGAACTCTACAATGGATCATTGGAAACCAATCCCACCTCGCCCCAGCCGGTGAAAATGATGATGCGGGATGGACCTACAAAACCAGGAGATGGATCATGGAAACAATCCCACCCTGCCCCAGCTGTAACAAATTGGATGGATGGACCTCTAGAATGCTCAGAGGGGCATGGTCATGAACAACCACTATCCGCCGCCAGAATAAAAACGAGATGGATGGATCATGGAAACAATCCCACCTGTCCCAGCAGTTGAAAATGAGGTGGAATGGACTCTACAATGCCAAGTTCACCAGGCCACAGCTTCAGCTGAGCAGGAATGGATGGATTCCTGTACAACCAGGGAGATGGATCATGGAAACCAAATCCCACCTGCCCCAGCAGTAATAAAACAAACCAAACCTTTTGCACAATCCATTTGTCACTCTCCAGTGGGCTCTGAACACGAGAAGCGCACTTGCCCAATTCATCACCGTGCAGGGAGAGACAAACCCCACTGCAGGGAGGCTTCATTTACACACTCAGGTAAATTAAGGAAGGGCTGAAACCGAATGGCACCTGTCTAAGTGAGGCAGGTGAGAGCTCATCTCCTGATTCTTCCCTGGTTAATAGGTGAGAGTCTCATCTCCCAAAATATTCCCTGGTTAACAGGTGAGAGCTCATTCTCCTGGTTCTCCCCCTGTTAATAGGTAGGAGCTCCATCTCCTGGCTCCTTTCCTCAGTTTATACGGGTAAAGAGTCATCTCCTGGCTCTTTCCTGGGTTAATAGATAAGAATTCATCTCCTTTCTTCCCCCCATTAATAGGTAAGAGCTCATCTCCTGCTTCTTCCCCCCAATTAATAGGTAAGAATTCATCTCCCAACTCCTTTCCCTGGTTGATAGGTAGGAGCTCATTCTCCTGGCTCTTCCCTGGTTAATAGGTAAGAATTCACCTCCTGGTTCTTCCCTCAGTTATAAGTAAGAATTCATCTCCTGCTCTTCTCCCCGTTAATTTTTGTGAGAAGAAGAGAAGTCTGTCAGCTCCCGGCCGGGTCCGAGTCCTGCTGAGGCTGCCCTTACTGAGTAGGAGAGCAGAAGGAGGAACTCAAACCACTGGGAGGTAACCTTCAGATCCCAATGATGGGATTGCACCCAGGGACCATGCCAGACCCCACACCCCGTGCCAGGTTGCTCATCCTTAGGGAGAGCACAGAGGACCCATCCTGCAGCAGAGCCAGGATGCCACGCTCCCGTTCCGCTGTTTTTCGGGAATTGTCACTCTGCATCTGCGGATACCCATCCTTGAGGGAGCTGCCAGGTTTAACTGACCGGAGAGCTCTCACGCCCCAGCTCTGGTGTGAGGATTGATCCAGAGAGTGTTTCCTCTCATGGCTTTGCACTGACTGGTGGGAGCCAAAAAAACCATCTGTGAGCAAAGCCCCGGAGCTCACAAACAGCTCCAAGGGGTTTTGTGCACCTTTTCACCTGTGAGCAAACCCAGGAGCTCACAAACAGCTCCAAGGGGTTTTGTCTGCACCTTTCACCTGTGAGCAAAGCCCAGGAGCTCACAAACAACTCCAAGGGGTTTGTCTGCACCTTTCACTGTGAGCAAAGCCAGGGCTCACAAACAGACTCCAAGGGGTTTATCTGCACCTTTCACTCTTTCCTGGCTGTTCAGGGGCATTTTAACTTTGCACCTCTTTTATACAGTGTCGACCACCTTGCATCTCTTGGGGCCACAGGTGTTTGGGTGGATCACATCCTCCAGGCGGACCTCGCCAGCTCTTACCGTTCTGGGACCTGCTGGCATTGCCACCGCTGGATAAACATTGAGTGATCTCATCACATCCCCCTCCCTCATTCATGGCACTACTGCAGGAGAGAGGATTGGGTCCCCAGCAACACCCATCCACCACACCGATAACAGCAATGAGAGATGCAAGCAGTATTATTTGGGTGGGGATTGTTACTCAACAGATACCGTATGCGACTGGCATGTGCAGGAGTATTTGTGCCAGAGCTTTTTCGCCTGGACTAGAAGCAGGTGAGAGCCCAAACCATAAAGATGTGAGTGGTGTCTGCACATCAGTCCCACCTTACACTCCACCAGTAATTGCCGATTCCTGCAATAATTTTCCCTGGAACTGATTTCTGGAATAAATTTCTGTCATCACCAGATGGCAAAAAATGATGGAACTTCCTGAGTTGGACGGGACTCACGGGCCCATCCCATCAAACCCGTCTGGGCAGGGCTGCCCTCGGTGTGAAGCTCTCTGGGGTGTCCCCTCGGTCCCTTTTCTGCAGAGGGGACACAAATCCAGTGCTCTCAGCTGCTCCTGCTCGGCTCCCCCTCCAACCCTCGGTTTAAACTCAGCCTAAAAAATTCACAGTTACCACTCACTGCCCTTCAGCAGTGCCCTTCACCTCCTCACAGGCTGTGGCTGTACCCACCCCATGCCAGGGCAGCTCCCCCAGAATCCCGAGGGGATGTTTGGGCTCTGCTCCCGTTTGGTTTCGCTGCCATGCAGCGCTGTAAACTTCACACCAAAGAGCCACCATGAGGCCGCCGAGGCAAGGATTGTAGCAAAAACCTTTACGCAGCACTTACCCTTAATAAAAAAACCCCAAACCCTGCCTAAGTGAGCTTCCTGATTGCATTACATCAGCAGCAGTTTCGGGGCGTTCACCCTTCTCTTCCCTGTCACAGACAGCAAGGGCTCCCAAATGCATTTACAGAGGGAAAAACTGCTCTCCCAAGAGCAAAAGTCAGATCATTCAACACCTCTCAAGTGTTTAGGGCTCTCATCTGTACATATTTATTCTGCTTCATAAAAACATATGGCTGGAAAGCCATAAACATAAAAAGGGAATTGAGGGCCTGTGCTTGCTGGAGCAGCGGTTGGAATTACCCCAGCAGAGATGGATTCACGGAGAGAGAATGCTGATAATGGTGTGCAACATTGTGAGTGTTGCAAAGAAATATTTACAAAAACAGCCCTGGGAGTACATAAAAGGGTCCAATCACATCCCTGCCTTGGCAAAGCCCCCTTAAAAAGCAGAAACGCCAGGATCAGGATGTGAGGGATTTTTTTTTTTTTGTTTATTTTTTAAAGACGACATCCTTCACAACAGCTTCATTCTATTGATCGTGCACTCTTGGGCGAGAACAGGATGGACTTCAGGCTCATTCTTCAGTGTTATTCACAAGGTTTATGAACCAATGGTTTTGTCTGCAAAGGTGTTAAACAGGAGCCACAAATCTCGGAGGGCTGCTCACTTCTTGGTCTCAAGAGGAGGAATCTCCCAGCACCATCAGGACCTCAATAACTGTCGACACATGGAACAGAGATGAACCTAGCTGACCACTATAGCCTCAGCTCCCCCCCGTTCTCTCGGCCACCTGAACTCCCTCCACCCTACTTGCTATTCTCCCGTCACCCCCTCCCGCAGCCATTTGCTCAAAATGCTTCATCAGGATGGCTCATTCCGTGCACGCTTTTCACTATCACTTCATCTCAAATACCGCAGCTCGCCCTCAGATCCCATCACCGGCCCTAACACCACCCGTACGCTCCCCCAAGCCCCAGCAGACTCCAAACGCGCCGACGCCCAATAGAAAGACGCACCAATGACACCAACTCAGAATGCACCCCATGCCACCTCTCCGCTCTCCTAGATCGATACTGCGATCAACTCATACGCACAGCCCCACTCAGCCTACCTCAGACCCAAACTCGTAAATCACGAACATACTACTCACTCTCCACTAGACTCCGCGCCACGACAACCACTGCACCCTCAAAACCACACACTCTCACTCCCACTCCTCTACCATCAAACACTCTCGACCCTATCTCAACCTGCTTAATACCCAATACAACAATATCTAAAGCACATAAAGGCCCATCATTTCTCTACTGACCAAAACCCACGACCTTAGGAAAACCTAGAGGCGGTGAAAATGAACCACACTACTGACGATTCTGCTCCTAAAACAACCTGCTCCGCGCAGACGCTCCGAACTACTGCTCACCACACACCTGTAATCGCGCCAAGACCCCCCCACCGTACACATTTCATTTCTCACCATAATTTTGGATCACTCTCCTATTCCTGAGCTGTTAACGAGTCTCGGAGCTGTGGATGTGAAACAGAGCTATAATTTAGCACATAATTTGCTCTAATCTTCCTGTTGTAAAATAATGAGACACGACGATTGAAAAGGCTGGACTGAGGGAAGACAGCAGAGAGCTCCTGAATGATCTTCGCCACCGGGGGTGGCGAGGTCAGTCGGAGCCAGGCGGAATTGGGGGAATTGGGGATTTGAGGGCCAAGCAGGGTTTCTCGGTGGCATGGAGGGGATTGGCTCCAGCTGCAAGCCCCCTCCTGCTTGCCCCGAAGAGGACCGGGAGTGGCAGGAATCTGGGGACGCCAGCGGTGATTCTGGAGGAGCCCAGGGATTGGAGAAGCCAGCAGGTCCCCGGATAGATGCGCGATGGCTCCAGTGCAGCCTTTCTTGCCTGCCCGAGAGGAGGTAGAGCCAGGAATTTGGGGATATCAGGGGCTTTTGGAGAGCCAGCAGCGTTTTCTCCCGGGATGGAGGGGATGGCCTCAGCTGCACGTCCTGTCCTGCTGTCCCCCGAGAGGGGCAGAAGCCAAGGGAATTTGGGGATGTCAGGGTGATGGGAGGAGCCAGCGTTGATTTGGAGGAGCAGCAGGGTTTTCTTCCCCGGGATTGAGGGGATGCCTCAGCTGCAGCCTGTCCTGCTGCCTGAGAGGAGGCATAGAGAG
>CM019221.1:30688732-30712647 GCA_009741485.1 Malurus cyaneus samueli
GCCCATTCCAGGAGCAGCACAGCACATCTTTGGAAAGCAGAGTAGGGACAGGGGCAGCCCTGGAAGGGTTAAGCAGCAGTGGTGCAGTGACCATCCCTGGAAGGGTTAAGCAGCAGTGGTGCAGTGACCATCCCGAAGTTCTCTGCTGAAATCCAGCTCTGGTGGCACTGAAAGCTCGGGGTGCTGACCCCACACTGCTGCCGTGTCCCTCGTGAGCTGATGGAAACCTTCCCCAGGGGTAGCTCTGCCATTAATTGCACTGAGCCCGTTCTTTCCGAGGTTTTTGCCATTTAGAGCAGTGTCCCATTAATTAACTCGCTGCCCCCTTGGCCTGCCCTGCACACTGAGAGCTGTTACCCCTCCTGCAGCACCGCAGGGTGAGCGGCTCCACGGGCAGTCACCACATGGGTAACGGGATTAAACCCCTGACACATCCCCCTCCTTCACCTGACAGGCACCTTGAAAGGCTCAGATGGCTTAAAAATAATTCAAACAGTGGAAAAGGAATCCTTTCCACCATGGAAGGGCTGCCGTGGATCAGCTGGGGTCCCCTGCCCAGGGCTGGTCCTGGTCCCCTCTGTGGGTGCTGATGCTGTTCCCCCCTCCAAGCTCTGTTACCAAAAGTGAGGCCCCTCAAATGGTGTGAGTGTGCCATTAAAATAGAGATGGCATGTAAATAAAGTGCTCAATCTGCTCTAAATCTCTCGGTTATCCCAAAAAGCTGTAATTTAAACTGGGCCCTAACAGCTGGATAATGAAAGGAGCAAACAGATTCAAAAGCTGGTAACTTTTAGAGGATTGAGCTCCCCTGGTACAAGGATTGTGCTGGGTCTGCCAGGCACAGAAAACGGGAATTTGAAATCCTCCCGTGTGACAGTGGCCCGTGTCCCTCCCCAGGATGTCACTGTCACAAGAGGTTGGATGTGGCAGGAGCAGGAGCTGCTGTTCCCTGGCTGAGATGTGCAGCAGTTTCCAGTTTTCACCATTTACACACCTTTTCACCATTTTCACCATTTACACAGCTTTCCCTGCTCAGTGGGAAGGCCAGGGAATGAGATCCTGTCCCCTGCAGCTCCTGTCCCCATATCCCTGTCCCATCTCCTGCCCCCCAATATCCCTGTCCCCACATCCTGTCCCCATGTCCCTGTCCCCATATCCTTCCCTCCTGTCCCCATCTCCCTGGTCCCCCATCTCCTGTCCCCATATCCCTGTCCCATATCCTGTCAGCTCCCTGTCCCCATCCCTGTCCCATAACCTGTCCCCAATCCCGTCCCCATCCGCCTGTCCCCACTTATCTCCTGTCCCCATATTCCCTGTCCCCATATCCTGTCCCCCAGCTCCCTGTCCCCATCTCCTGTCCCCATATCCCTGTCCCCATATCCCTGTCCCCATCTCCTTGATCCCCATCCTTCCTGTCCCTCATCCTCTCCCTGTCCCCAGCTCCTGTCCCCATATCCCTGTCCCCATACTCTGTCCCTCATCCCCGTGTCCCATCTCCTGTCCCCATATCCTGTCCCCCATTCCGTGCCCAGCTATCCCTGTCCCCTACCTCCCATCGTCCATCCCATATCCCTGTCCACATATCCCTGTCCCATCTCTCCTGTCCATCTCCCCATCTCCCTGTCCCCAGCTCCTGTCCCCATATCCGTGTCCCCATCTCCCTGTCCCCATCTCCCTGTCCCCAGTTCCTGTCCCCTCCAGTCCCTGGGCTCCATGCAGGGCACGTCCCCTGGGTGCTGCAGGATCCAGGAGCTCTCTGGCACCGTTCCCCATCCCTCACCCTCGCAGCCAAATCAAGAGATTGTTCTCCAAAGACAGGCAGCTGCGTAAATGTCAAGAGCTCTGAAAGTAAATTATAGTGCAAACAGGTTTGATATTTCTATGAAATGAAAGTTAAGCACATTTCTTTTTAAAATACAGATTTTTATTTAAAGCAAGAGAAAACCTTCCACTGTGACCTTTATGAGATCCCAAACAGTGACAAATTTGGTCATTACAAATAACCTTTTCCTAGCGAGGGCCTCACCAATGGGGACTTCTTTGCAGTAATAGATGTAAATTAATTTCCAACCTACAAAACAATAAATAGGAATCTTTTAAGATACCAATTCTACAGTAAAGTATGAACCATTAGAACCCAAGCAAAAGGCACCTTGATGGCTGGTTTTATTTTGAACGCAGAATTCTGGGAAGCCAACTCAGTCGCTCTTCCACTCTTCCAGCAGTGAATAAATATTCCAGGATTTGCCTTGCTATTTGTCTGCGTGATTAACCCGACAGCGAGGATGAGATCATTAACCTGTGATTACTCGTGTTCAGAGCTCTCATCATGCCTGTGGTGCCTCGTTAGGCAAACTAAAAATACCCCCAATTTCTCATTTTTCCTCTACCTTTACACCGACAAACATTGTTCTATAGATGTAAATTAGAGAGGAAAATCAGTGGTCACTGAAGGAAACCTGAGTTTCTCAGTAATTGGCCCTCAGAGCAGCAAAGCATCTCCCCTGATGTCACATCAAACTAACGAGGTGCTTTCTGAGACAGATGTTCTGCTCTGAGCCACGGACGCTGCTGTTCCTGGGGTTTTCTGGAGCTCAGACATCTCAGTTCTGCTGCACACAGGGATGGAGATCCAGGGCAGCTTTACCAGGGAATCTGAGGCTGCAGCTGCTGCCGTTCCTGGGGTTTTCTGAAGCTCAGACATCTCAGTTCTGCTGCAATCATGGGGATGGAGACCCAGGGCAGCTTTGCACAGGATCTGAGGTTGCAGCTGCTGCCGTTCCTGGTGTTTTCTGGAGCTCAAACCTCTCAGTTCTGCTGCAATCACAGGGATGGAGATCCAGGGCAGCTCTGCAGAGGATCTGAGGCTGCAGCTCCCTCCTTATCGGGCACGGCAGGGAGGGGTCAGCTCCTTATCGAGCTCCTTATCAGCACTTCAGAGGGGAACTCGCTGGGAACTCGCTGGGAGCTGCTGAGCTGCTGCTCGCAGGTGGGGAAGGCACAGGATTTACCCTGTCAGCTTTATGCCATAAAGAAGGGGTGACACAATCCTCTGATCCCATAAAGAAGGGCTGCCACAACTCTCTGATCCCATAAAGAAGGGGTACCACAGCACTCTGATCCCATAAAGAAGGGGTACCACAACCCTCTGATCCCATAAAGAAGGGGTACCACAACCCTCTGATCCCACAAGGAAGGGCTCGTGACCCCCTGCTCCCACTCTGAAACAGCTCCCAGAGGCAAAAGGCACTTTGGAAGGAGCAGAGTGGGAGAAGAACCGAGCTGAGGGTGAGCACTGAGCACCCACCCCTTGAGCCACCCCATCCCTTGGGGACACCCCATCCTTTGGGGACACCCCATCCCTTGGGGACACCCTCTGGGCAGTGTCCTCGGGGTGCCAGCCCAGAACAGCCCGGGGAGGGGATGGAAGGTGTCCCGTGGCCTCAGGATGGCAGGGTGTGGCCGTGGGTGAGGGATGTGGGTGTGGGGTGCTCCTGTGTCTCGGGAAACTCGGGATCCCGCTGCCATGGGATTGTTGGGGTGTGCAGAATGATCCCCCTGCCATGGGATTGCTGGGATGTGCTGGGATGTGCAGAATGATTCCCCTGCCATGGGATCGCTGGGATATGCTGGGATGTGCTGGGATTGCTGGGATCGCTGGGATGAGCAGCAGCAGGAGGAGGAGCTGTGTTGGGGTCCTGTCCATCCCCAGTTCTCCCTCCAGGCTTTGTTCCTGGAGCTGCTTCAGTTTGTGGGAAGATCAGGGGAGAGCAGGCTTGAATTAAAGCATTGCACAGGAGAAAGAACTGGGGAGAGAGGAATCCCCCAACTGCCCGTCTCCCTTCATTGTCATTTGGTTCTACTTTGCCTCCATCATTCTCCAATTTTATTTTTTTTTTAGTCACTTGATACCTCTGGAGCTGCATCTCCTCCACCCATTCTTTCTCCTTCTCCATTCTTTCTTCTGTTTTTCCCTGAACGCTTTCTCCCCCTGTTTATCATTGCCATTGTGACAAAGAGAGTTTTACAGATTCAATTGCTTTTCTTGTTATAATTCCAGTACCATAAAATGTTAATTAGGGTTGCCTATGTTTCAGAAGCTATTTAAAATGTACTGTAAGATCACCCCCTATTCTTCACCTCAGTACACAACTCCCACTGTTGCTGGTAAAAAAAAATAATTCTGAAGACTTGAAGACCGGAATTTTTTTGTCTTACTTTTTTTGTCCTTTTGCTGTGGGTAATATAAAAAGGAAACAAAGTTCAGCTCTCCAACTTGGGGTCTGTCAAAGTGCCTCTGAAACTCACAGGCATAAAAAAAAACCCATCTCTTCCCACAGCTCTGCTGGAAATTTCCATCTCTGGCTTCTCCACGGGGACGTGTCATCCCCAGGGCTCTGTGGATAAAGGCCATGGATGCTCTGTAAGTGCAGCTTGCCAAAGCCTGGATTATCTCCTGGGGAGGAAGGGCTGGCTTAGAGAAATGTCCTCCCTCTCTGGAAATGTCCTGCACCAAAATAAAACCCTTGGAGTTTGAAGGAAAGGGAGGATCTGGTGAGGGTTTGGGGGGAATGTGGGGGTTATAAGTGATGTTTTCTCAAGCTGGAGAGTCTCTGTCTGTGGTGCTGGGAGAGCTCTGCCCTGGCAGCCTGGCTGCTCCGGGGATGGGGGGTGCTGATCGCAGGGATGGGGGGAATCTTATTCTTAGGGATGGAGGGAACATGCTCCTGGGATGGAGGGAATATGCTCCTGGGATGGGGGGAATCTGATCTCAGAGATGGGGGGATCTGCTCCGGGGATGGGGGTAATCTGATCTCAGGGATGAGGGAGGAATCTGATCTCAGGGATGGAGGGGGAATCCTGATCTCCAGGGACGTGAGGGGAATCTGATCTCAGGGATGAGGGGAATCTGATTCTCAGGGATTGCTGCAGGGGAATCTGATCTCCAGGGATGGGGGAATCTGATCTCAGGGAATGAGGGGGAATCTGATCTCAGAGGATGAGGGAATCTGATCTCAGGGATGCTGATCTCAGGGATGGAGGGGATCTGTTCCTGGAATGGGGGGAATCTGCTCCCGAGGATGAGGGGAATCTGATCTCAGATAGGGGAATCTGATCTCAGGGATGGGCGGAATCTGATCTCAGGGATGGAGGGTGCTGCTTTCAGGGATGGCAGATCCTGCTCTCAGGGATGGATGGATTCTGATCTCAGGGGTGCTGCTCTCAGGGATGGATTTGTGCTGATCTCAGGGATGGATTTGTACTGATCTCACAGGATGGAGGGTGCTGATCCCAGGGTGCTGATCTCAGGGATGGATTTGTACTGATCTCAAGGATGGAGGGTGTCTGATCCCAGGGTGCTGATCTCGGGATGGATTTGTACTGATCTCAAGGATGGAGGTGCTGATCCCAGGGTGCTGATCTCAGGGATGGATTTGTACTGATCTCAAGGATGGAGGGTGCTGATCCCAGGGTGCTGATCTCTGGGATGGATTTGTACTGATCTCAAGGATGGAGGGTGCTGATCCCAGGGTGCTGCTCTCAGGGATGGAGGGTGCTGATCCCAGGCACAGGTACCGCTCCCAGGGATGGATGTTGTGCCACGATGACAGATAAAAGGCTGTCGGCGCTCCTGCTGTGCGGGGTTTCACGACTCACACCGAGACAATGGGTGCTGACAATGCAGGAACATCGGCGTTTAAGTTTTTGCTGCCCTTCCATGGCCTGGCCGAACATTCCCGAAAGCTGGAGCGCGGCAGGAGCAGGCTGAGCAGGGGGAGGGAAGCGGTGGATCGTAAACAATCCAGCGGGAAGGATAAAATGGCAGAAAATGAGTTAAAATTACACCTGGCTGTTTCCGTGAAATGGAGTGGAATGCTCCGTGGGATGCGTTTGCTGTCATTATTGCTGGGATTGAGCGGCAGAGCCCAAATGTGCCGAAAGCAGCGCCGGTGACACCTCAGCAGCTCTCACAATTCACCCGCAGCGTTACAGAAAATTAAAATCCTGGTTCGGGAAATCTCCCGGGGATCGTTCCCATCGAGTGGGAGACAGGGAAGAAACGCTCACCCAGTTTCCCTTTCCTTCCCCCCACCTCTTTTTGCTTTTATTAGAGAACACAGATTAATGTTCTGTGGAAAGGATGTTACTACGACGCTGCTGAGACGCGCCCAAAAAAAAAGGCAGATTAATATAAATTATTTATGATTAATGTATTGTACTTCAGCAGAGCAATTTAAATAGAGAGATTTTAGGATTTCTTAACATTGTGACGGAGATGTAGAATAGAATTAGCAGGAAATAGGTGCTGTTAATGAGCGGGTGGAGCAGACAGAGGAGTGTTTTTGGGTGGCAGGAGCAGAGCAGGGGCACGATGGGCTGCACACCAGGAATACACAGAAAATGGAAAAAAAAACCCCAAAAACAACCCAAAATGCCAAATTTGTGTTAAATTTACTCCAGAAAACCGTGGCCCACATGGGAACACTCACAACCTCAGCAGAGCTGACATCAGCCACACTCTGAACTTTCGCTGTCCTGCCTGTGACGGTTCAATCACCCGCGTCGTCAAACGGCATCTTGAAATTTTAATTGCTAAAATTCGTCTTTGAAGAATATTTTTTCAGTATCAAGAATGTAAATAGCGATAGGGCTGGCCGGGAATAATATGAATAATTCAGCCTTACAGTATGCAAGTTTTATACTTGGAAATGAGTGATTCACTCCTCCCGTGTATTCAGTCCATCACTGAGTGCAACACGAAAATATGGGAGAAAAGAATTTTGGGAACTAAGCTGAAAACTTTATGGGTGCCACGACACCATTGGAATTTTTATGTCAGATTATAATTTTAATAACGCTATTTATATTATATTATAATAGCTATCATTAGACAAACCCATGGACACCTCAGTGTGCCCAGGATTCGGGATTTTCTGAGCACAGGAGGAGTCCCTTGTGCTCTGCAGTGGCTACAGATTAAAAAACCACCATCATGATTTTAAATTTTGTGTATAATACAGTCAGTCATGCCCCCAGTGCTCTGCACGACTCCTGGGGCTGTGTGGGCTGCACTCCTACTGGCCATTCATCCCTTGGAAAGCAGGATGAGGGAAATCTCTTTCCTGAGGCCCCCCTGCTGTTTCTTCATGCTCAACATAATCGTTCTCTCTCTAAAGACAACCCAATGTGGACCCAGCGGAGCTGCACTGAGGATTTTACACCGAGTCAGGCCCCACCCATGAGGCTGCAACGGTGAATTCAGCCCCCTCACAGTGAGGAGTGTGTCCCAATTCCAGATTCAGTGTGAATATAATCACCTCGATTCCCAGTAATCCATACAAGAATATATCCCTATATCTAGATTCAGTACTGGTAATAATACTCCAAATTCAGAATCTCAGTAGTGAGGTGTTATCCCCAATTCCTATTGATCTATTTTACGATATATTCTCCACATTTCCACGAGGGATCAGTATGAGTATTATCTCAATGTCCAAGCTCTAGTCTGTGTGGCAATACTATCTCACAAGATCCATGCTCAGTTACACATGTTAATGTATCCCCTACTCCAGATCAGTATGGAGTGTATCCCTGATTCCAGATCAGTATGGCATATATCCCAAATTCAGCTCAGTATGGAATATATCCCAATTCCAGATCAGTATGGAGTGTATCCCAATTTCAGCTCAGTATGGAATATATCCCTGATTCCAGATCAGTATTAAATATATC
Source organism: Malurus cyaneus samueli (assembly GCA_009741485.1). NCBI lineage: Eukaryota > Metazoa > Chordata > Aves > Passeriformes > Maluridae > Malurus > Malurus cyaneus. Next base: position 30,696,467 of record CM019221.1, read on the forward strand.
CCAATTTCAGCTCATACAGAATGGATCCCAATTCCAGCTCAGGACAGACTGTTTCCCAGTTTTAGCTCAGTCCTGACTGTATCCCAACTCCAGCTCAATCCATACTGTATTCTGATTCCTGCTCAGTACAGAATGTATCCCTCCTGTATCTGTCAGTGACCCCAGCTCAGACTGGACTGTATCCCAATTCCAGCTCAGTACAGAATGTATTCCTGATTCCATCTCAGTCCTGACCGTGTCCCCAGTTCCAGCTCAGTCCTAATCATATCTCAGTTCCAGCCCAGTACAGAATATGTCCCTCCTGTCTCTGTCAGTGACCCCTGCTCTGTTGGGCACACCTTTGGGGTCCTGCAGCCCCATACCCTATCGGGCACACCTTTGGGATCCCACAGCCCCATATACCCTATCAGGCACACCTTTGGGGTCCCACAGCCCCATATACCCTATCAGGCACACCTTTGGGATCCCACAGCCCCATATACCCTATCAGGCACACCTTTGGGATCCCACAGCCCCATATACCCTATCGGGCACACCTTTGGGATCCCACAGCCCCATATACCCTATCAGGCACACCTTTGGGATCCCACAGCCCCATATACCCTATCGGGCACACCTTTGGGATCCCACAGCCCCATATACCCTATCAGGCACACCTTTGGGTTCCCCAGTCCCACCCTGATCCGCCACATCCCACACCCGCAGGGTCAGCCGAGGCTCTGAGCGTCTCCTACCGCCATGGCTCCCAGGGGTGCTGGTCCCAGACCAAACCCTGCCAAACCCCATTTAAAGCTCTCCAAAAGGATCCGTTCCTCTATATGATAACAGCGACAGAAAATCTCTGCTGCTGGGACAGGATGGGCAGTGACTGAGGGTGAGTGATGATAAATATTCATACCCAGAGTTAACACTAAAACATTTTCTTTACTGTTTCTACTTTGCTTATTTGTAGCTGCTGGAGGAGCAGGCATATTAGAATATTAATTTTCCGCTTTACTGGAATGATTTCGGAGTCAAGTGCCGTCGGAACAGCGAATGCAAATGGGAGCAGGGAGGGTGGGACTCTCACTAATCCCCTTCACCGCCTTGGAAAAAAGGCTCTGTTTATTTGCATTTTCCTTTTTGGACCCTTCTTCAGATGTTTAAAAACTGCTTTAGAGAGGTTTAAGGCAGATTTAAGGGAAGTATTCAGACACCGTGGCTCCGGTGCTGCCCATCCCACTGATCCCACTCCAGGATCTGCCCATGGAAGGGGTCATGGGCTCACACAGAACCGGGATGAGCTTAAATTGCGAGATTTTCTGCTGAATTTGCACATTGTTCCTTGCAAATGGCCAATTTTACATTTGCTCATTTAAATTCCTCTCCCTGGGGTGAGGAATAGCAGGAAAGAGTCGTTTGTGGTTTCTTCAAAGGAATTCCGCTGAGCCGTGAGGACGCCACATCACCATCCATCCATATACCCATTCCCATTCATGATCCATCCCATCCCATCCCGATCCATCATTGATTCCCATCCATCCCATCCACATCCCTATCCCATCTCCCTGATCCATCCCATCCCATCACCATCCCATCCCATCCATCCCATCCCCATCCACCATCTGATCCCATCCCATTCCATCATCCCATCATCCCGTTCTCATCATCCCATCCCATCCAGACAATCTCCCTGATCACCCTCTGGCAACATGATCTCTTCCCACCCCATCCCTCATCCTCATGGCCACCCCACCACGGGGGCACATGGAGAAGTTCAGTGGTCACAGATTTAGGGTCAGCCTTGTCCGGGCTGTGCTGGGGCTCAGCTGCCCCATGGTGACTTCACATCAAACCATAAATTGGGTGTTTTCCTTCTCCATGAAAAACGAGCCACCCCCAGAGCAGAGAGGAGAGCAAAGCACCCGAAAGGCTTTCCTTAGCAAGGCAGTGATGCTGTGTGGGTAGCAATAATGTTTAATTTTAATTAGCTGCTAATATTTGGGAGGGCAGGCGGGGTTTGGTACATAGTGATATCGGCAGTTTGCTCATTTTGTGGAATTTAATATTGGATCAATTGGTTTCGGCATCTGGGGAGAAGGGTCTCGGTGCTGCTTGAGATAAAAAATGCCGTCTCTCTCTACAATAAATCCAATCCAATCATTATTAAATCTTTTGGTAAATATCTCAAAGAAATTAGGTCTCCTACTGTTTGTGCTGATGGATCAAGGAGAGAGAGACAGAGTCAGATGGTTTCCAGGTAGGCAAACAGGGCGAGTTTGTAATTTCAGGTCATGGATGGGGCTCTGCTGCACACAAACAACGGGCACACGTTGGGAGGGTGCCAGGAACGGGCACAGCACGGAGGGCTCAGGGCACAAAAACTGTGAGGAAACACAGACCTGGGGGTTCAGCATCACCCTTAAAAGGATTCGGGCAGAAATACTGAACAAACACTTGGCACAGGAGGAATCAGCCTGGGATTCAATCACCTGCAAAGGATCAGGGCACAAATACTGCGGCACAACCAGAAAATAAGACCTGGGGGTTCACATCACCCTAAAAAGGATTCAGGGCACAAACACCCCATGCACAACCAGAAAACACTGACCTGGGGATTCATCACCACCCTGAAAAGGATTCAGGGCACAAACACTGCGTGCACAACCAGAAAACACTGACCTGGGGATTCATCACCATCCTAAAAAGGATTCAGGGCACAAAAATTGCATTCAAAACCAGAAAATACAGACCTGGGGATTCATCATCACCCTAAAAAGGAGGGGCTGCATCACAGCCACAGCATGGCAGGGACGGAGCCCTCACTGGGGACAGCAGTGTGCCCCTCCTCACTGGGACAGGGACAGGGGACAGGGACACAGGGACAGGGCACAGCACCATCCCTTCTGGACAGGACAGGGGACAGGGGACAGGGGACAGCACCATCCCCTCCTCCCTGGGGCACAGGTTCCCAGTACAGCTCCCAGTGCAGCTCCCAGTGCAGCTCCCAGTGCTCACAATTCCCCGTGGGGTGATGACAGCGGTGTCTGGGCACAGAGCCCGGGCACTGCCCAGGGTCTGCCCACAAGACAGAACGTCCTACAATCTCTTCCCCCTCAAGTTCCCAAGAGCCCCAAGGGTGGGGTTTATCAGGATCCCCATTTTGGGGACCCTTCTTTGTCCCTCCCAGCCCAGCCACAGCCGCTGTCCTCGTGTTCTCCTCGTGCTGTCCTCGTTCTCTCCAAGGCAGAAGCAAATGTGCAGAGTTTATAACTCTGAGTGATTTGTTCCAGCACCTTTAAAGTTTTGAGGAAGGCATGAATTACCCCTCCTGGCATGAACTCCTGCAGAGGTGTTCCTCCACGTGTTCCTGGCCCAGCCCCGAGACAGAGCAGCGTTTCTGGAGTTAATGCAGTGCTGTCCGAGTGTTCCTCCACGTGTTCCTCGCCCAGCTCCGAGACAGAGCAGCGTTTCTGGAATTAATGCAGTGCTGTCCGAGTGTTCCGCACTTCCCCGCGTCTGTCAGCAAAGATCTGCTGCTATTATAAGATCACATTTAAAATTTTGATATCAGCTTTAAAAGGGCAAACCCTGCCAGCTGACAAATAATAAGTGGTCCTTTTGTATTCCGTTCCATTCCCATCCATTTTTCATGCCTTAGCAAGGTGAAGCTTTCCAATCAAGGAACGGCAGCGTGGGCAAGTGCAGATAATACATTTTGATGGAGGTCTGTAATGAATATGGTATTTATGGAGACGAAAGTCATTAAAAGAGGCCTTGCATGGTTGTTGCACATTATTTTATTGATTTTTCCAAATGCACGGATCAAGGCGAGGATCATACTTTACAAGAAACGTTGCAGTTCCTAATCTTTAATTTGATAACACGCGGCGGTATTTGTTGGTTTGTGCCATGGAGGGTTGGTGGGTTCATTGCCTGTGAATTCCAAACTCAGGGTGGGTTTTGGGGCACTGGGGAGGTTTGGGAACAGATGGAGATCACTGAGGTGTGTGCCAGGGTAGGGTGAGCTGACTCTGCTCAGTTATCACTGCTGTCACGGTGCCTCTTTTGCCCAGAGCTGCCTGCGGGGAGGGTTTGGGGTGCTCTGGGGCAGTCCCGAGGGTTTGGGGTGCTCTGTTCTGGGGCAGTCCCGAGGGTTTGGAGGTGCCTCTGAGCCGAGGGTTTGGGTGCTGTCTGGCATCCCGAGGGTTTGAGGTGCTCTGTTCTGTGGGCAGTCCGAGGGTTTGGGTGCATCTTCTGGGACAGTCCCGAGGGTTTGAGGTGCTCTCTGGGGATCCGAGGGTTTGGTGCCTGTTGGCACCACGAGGGTTTGGGGTGCTTGTCTAGTCCGAGGGTTTGAGGTGTCTTTGGGCAGCCCGAGGGTTTGGAGGTGACCACTCGGTGTTCTGGGGCATACCGAGGGTTTGGGGTGCTCTGCTGGGGCTGTGCAGTCCCGAGGATTTGCTGTTGTTAAAATTAATCCACAAACACTAGAGGTTTACGTCCAAAAAGGAGCTAGAGGAGTCCTGCGAGAGAGGAGTCCCGCAACTTTATTCATGAATAAAGAGAGAAGTCATAGGCGTTTCTCATAGAGTCTCTCTCAAATTCATAGAGGACGCAGCCTCCTTTTATCCCAATTTCCCGGCAGCGGTTCCCTCTCTCTTTCCCCATTAGCTGAAGTACTTAAAAGTTACAGGCTCCCCGGAACACCTGATGAACCCCTCTTCTATCATACATTGCCCCCTTTCAATATCCATCTCTGTGTCTCTGCTCAGGCAGTCTATTAACACAGATTGGGGTAAGCCAATCAGTAGATTTCCCACCATCGAGGGACACCGCCCCAGCCCTCACAGAGCCACTCCCTGGTCACAGCTCTCCATGGACCGTGACCCTGTGGAGGGGAGCACCAGCAGGGCACAGACTGAGATTTCCAACGGGAGCCATATGGATGAGGCAGTGCCTCCATTGCTGCCGGATGCTATTGCCTTCCCACAGCATTAATGTAATTTCCAATGAATTTTCATGAGATGGAAACCTTTCCCACTCCCTGTCACACTCAAGTGAAATTCCTTTGGGTCTGCAATGTCTGCATTAAGCACCAGGTGACTGCCTGATTCTCGAGAGTATTTGATGATAAATAAAACACTGCTTTTGTCTTGGGAGCCATTATCCTCTCGCTGCCTGAGAAGGGTCTATTATTTGGTTTGCTGCTGACACCCTGCTTTCCAAGAACAATGTACATTATCATCCTTAAGTGGAGGAATCACGGTGCTTTATGGAAACCCAGATCTCTTACTCAACTTGAGATTTGTTGACCCAAATCTGCAGTTCCCAGATTTTCACTCCAGCAGTTTGCTCTCCATGTCGGTTTTCTGAGCTCTGCTCCTGAGCTTGAACACTTCCATTCAGTAGCTCTTGTTTCCTCATTCTGAATAAGCATTCACTTTTTGGGGTTTGCCATTTTTAAAATTGTGTTTCCTTTGTTGTGCTCATTTTACAGAGCAGGGAAAACTTCCAGGACTGGAGGTGAGACGTGCAGGGATGGGATGGGGTGCACATGGGATGGGATGGGGTGCCGGGTGTGGGTGGGTGCCGGGGATGGGTGGGGTGCCCAGGATGGGGTGGCCAGGAATGGGATGTGGGTGCCCAGGGTGGGTGGTGAATGGGATGGGTGCCGGATGGATGGGGTGCACATGGGATGGAGTGCCCAGGATGGGGTGCCTGGGATGGGATGGGGTGCCCAGGATGGGGTGCCCAGGAAAGGGCCGCTGCCCAGCCTTGGGATGCTCTGTCAGGAGGCAAGTGGTGACAGCTGGAGCAGGGGGTGAGCGGGGTCCTGGCAGGAACAGTGAGAGCAATTCAAAGGTGTCAGAAAGGCACTAAGGGGCTCCTGCTGAAAGGGGGAGCCAGGAACGCCCTGTGAAACTGCCAGGTGCTGAACAAAACCCCGGGATGAAGGGCTGAGCACCTGGAGAAGTGTCCTGGTTACGCTTGGGGCACTGGGATGGTTCAGGGCAGATCTCCCCATTTTAACAGTTCCACTGTGCAGGAAAGCACAAGAAGGGAAGAACCGTCTGTGCCCTTCAGCAGAGCACGGGAAAAAAAGCATAAAGGGCACAGCTGGAAACAGCCCAGCCATGGTGTGCTGCCTGCCTGCCTGAGCCACACTCAATCAGATGGAGTTTGTGACCAAAAAGTGAGAAATTCTATTGTCAGGGGAGCAAATGCCTCAGTGGGATTTTCAATTGCTCCTGCTGGAATTGCAGATGTTGCTGGGACAGAGCAGGAGAGGGGCTGGGACAACATGCCAGTGCCACCAGCACGGGAAACCTCGGGCTTTGTGCCACAGAAATATCTGTATCACAGAAATATCTGTATCACAGAAATACCTGTATCACAGAAATAATATCTGTATCACAGAAATATCCTGGAGCTGCTCTGGGGCAGTGAGGGGACGCTGTGACAGCCCCAACCATCACAGGGGAACCATTCAGGGACTGGGACCTTCCCTCCTCCCTCCCTCCCTCCTGACAGGACGATGAGGACCATGATATTTGCTCTTTTATGTTGCAAATGCCTTGACCTTTATGATTAGTTTGATCAGGTGACGTGGTTCTGCTCCAAGTTTGAACACTGAATCAAAGATTTTCGTGGGTTTTTTTTTTTTTTTTTTTTTTCCCATGGCAGGGAGACACCTCCCTGTTCTTCTATTTTCTTTGTGCTGTGACACGGGGCTTCACTCATCGATTTGGGGATCTCTTGCTCAGGTTCTGGATTCCTTAGAGGGGAATTGGTGGCATTGATGGGTACGGAGAGCAAGAGCCTTCCTCCTCTCCTCCTGCTCCTCCTCCTCCTCCTCCTCCTGCTGCTGCTCTCCCTCAGCACTGTGACACAGAGGGGATGGAGGGTGGGATGGAACTGTCCCCATCCCTGAGCTCAGCTCCTGCCCCACCTTTCCAGGAGCCCACGTTCCCATGTTCCCATCCCCACAGGGGTCAGGGAGGGCTCTGCTCACAGCCAGACCTGTCTGCAGCTCTCCATTTTCCTCTGCTTTCATCGGGTGGAGCGAGGGAGGTGTTATAAAGCCCGGGAGAAGCTGTTGGAGATAATTTCCATTATGCTGGATGTTTAGCACAAGCTTTGCAGCTGCGGTTTAAGGAGATTGTAGAGTAGGAGAAGCAGCCCAGAGGCAGAAGAGTAATCTAATCAAAATACACAACAGAAAAGTTAATTAAAGCACCCTGGACCTGGAGACCTTCTGGGATGGAATGGCTCCAGCATGGATGAGGGAAGAGCTACAGCTGTCACCTCTCTGGAGTTGTGTAACACAGACCAGCCCTGTTCCCTGCCCTGTGAATGGAGAGACGTGGGTTTGATGATGGGCTGGGCTGTGGGTGAGGAACTGGTGGGACAGTGACAGCCAGAGGGACATGGGGACAGCCAGAGGGACATGGGGACAGTCAGGTCATGGGACAGTCAGAGGGACATGGGGACAGTCAGAGGGTCAAGGGGACAGTCAGAGGGTCAAGGGCATGGTCAGAGGGCTGAGGGCACATCCAGAGGGTCATGGGCATAGCCTGAGGGTGTGGTCAGTGGCTCATGGGCACATCCAGAGGGTCGTGGACACATCCAGAGGATCAGGGGCACAGCCAGAGGGTCAAAGGCACATCCAGAGGGTCATGGTCAGCAGCTCAAGGGACATCCAGAAGCTCGTGGTCAGTTCTCAGTCCCACAGCCCGATGTGCCTCCTCCTGTCCGTGCTGGGGTCAGGGTCATTCCGTGTCCCCATCCATGCCCAGACAGCGGGATCAGGGCACCCTCAGCACTCTGCAGGTGGCCCAGGTGACTTTGGGTGACATTGGGTGACATTGGGTGACATTGGGTGACATTGGTGCCACTGCCACTGCCACTGCCCCAGGCTGGGCCATGGGAAGATCAAGGAATGGGCCCGGGGCACCTCACGGGGTTTAAAAGGAACAAAGAGCTGCACCCCGGGACCAGCACAGGGTGAACAGCTCAGAGCAGCTCTGGGACAGGACTGGGAGTGCTGGGGATGTAAAGAGGACAGGGAGGATCCTCCTGGAGTTCCTAAAACCTTCGAATTCCATCTCCGGCTGCAGTTTGGCCTCTCTCCATCACTGCCCTCCATGCACGAGCACCACATGGGTGCAGCTGGGGCTGCTCCTCGTTCAGCTCAGCCAAAACTGCCCAAAAAATGGTGCAGCACTGGAAACTGCTTCCTCATTGATCTGATTTGGACAATTTACTCGTCTGCTGGTTTTTTTGTTTTTTTTTTTTAACAGACGCCCTTGAAGCCAGCCTCACCATAGCAACACAGTTCATTAAAGCACATTGTAAATCAACCTAATCTGGCAAAAGTGAACACATCGAGCCGGCCCTTCAACTGCAGCGGGGATTCAGGGGGTTCATCTCTGCCAGGCACAGAGAAATCAGCGGGGTTTGAGATGGGCTCATCAGGAGAGGGCGGGCAGGGAGGGATGTACATCCTGCTGCTGCTGCTGTGGGGTCAGGGAGAGCAGGAATCACAGAGGGGACCCGGGGAGGGTGCACTGTGGGGCTGTCATTGTCCCCTAACCCCTGTGTCCTGTCCCATCCCTGTCCCTGTCCCTGTCCCTGTCCCATCCCTGTCCCATCCCTGACCCTGTCCCTGTCCCATCCCTGTCCCCCACAGAGCTGGACCCAGCTGTGACCCCACAGAGCTGGACCCCACTGTGACCCCATAGACCTCCAGCAGGCTCTGCCCCGCTCTCCAGGTTCACATGGTCAAAAGGTTCAGTCTCCGGTGGTTTTTAAATTTCTATTTCCAAATACAGCTCCGCAGTCACTCCTAACCCCCACAATGAAAGTGGCACGTGCTCACAAAGATTAATTTATCTTCTTGGTGCGTTTTTCCTAATAGGTTCTGGAATTTCCCTGGTCATTTTACCGGCATTTTCACAACTCATTTTATGGTTTTTCTTCACAAGCCATTCTCTGCTTTGAAGAACAAATAAAACATTTTTATTTTTCATTTCCGTGGCTCCAATCTCCCGATCTGAATGCAGGGCTGAGGATCAGGCAGTGCCTGATTTGTCCCCATCCCTTCCCTGTGCCAGCCAGGCTGGGCTGGGAGCAGCTCCCGTCCTTTGCTGTTCATCAGTAAAACAGAGCAGGCAATAAATAACTGCGGGAACCCAAACACAGCAAATAATGATCATCTCACATCACAGCTCCGGGCAGCTAATGAGAGCTGATCTGTGGAAAAGGTCACAGGAGAAGGGGGACGTTTGACAGGAACGATATCCACGGTGATCATCGGGGCAGGGAGGGAGGGGATGCTCAGGGAGCAAATGGAGATGTTGGGAGCAAATGGAGATGTTGGGGTGTTGGGATGTTGGGGTTTGCTGTTCTCACAGCAAATGGAGATGTTGGGATGTTGGGATGTTGGGGTTTGCTGCTCTCGCAGCAAATGGAGATGTTGGGGTTTTGGGGTTTGCTGTTCTTGCAGCAAATGGAAATGTTGGCATGTTGGGATGTTGGGATGTTGGGGTTTGCTGCTCTCACAGCAAATGGAGATGTTGGGATGTTGGGATGTTGGGGTTTGCTGCTTTTGCAGCAAATGGAGATGTTGGGATGTTGGGATGTTGGGGTTGCTGCTCTCGCTCCCCGTCACTTCTGCTGGGGATCAGGAGGGGTGAACTCCATCTGTGGAAGGCTGTCTAAGCTAATTGCTGAAATTGTGTGAACCATCCTTCTGAGGCCATGGGAAGGCAATGCAAGGACATCACGTTTTTAAGCACTGGAAACTCCCTATGAGGTATTTGTGTTAGTTAGCCTTGGGAAAACGTAGAAGTAGATAAGGGAAATTTGGCAAAGGAATCATTAGAGGTGGAGTTGACGTGTAAGACGTGGACCTATGAAATATATGCATTACAGAATATGTATGAGCTAATTATGTATGTTATAAAACTTGGACATTGTTTACAATAAATCGAAGTTCGTTTATAACTCATATTGAGTGGTCTGAGTCTTCCTTTCGCCGACACCATCCCGGGGGTTCCACAGCCCTGTGGCACTTGGGGACATGGGGGACAGGGACAGAGGTGGCCTTGGCACTGCTGGGGACTCGGTGACCTTAAAGGTCTTTTCCAACTTAACGATCCCGTGATTCTCTGATATTTTACAGCCCCTCTTTGCCAAGCCGATGAGCTTTAGGATTCCTACTTAAAGGGCTGGAAATTACATTTTGTTGCTTTGGCCTTTTCTCCCGTCTTTCTGGGGAAAAAGAGTTGACATGATTAATCTTTAGCTGAAAATTGAACTTTTACTTCAGAGAGCCTCGAAATAAAGTGTTAAAACATCATGTTGTAGATTTCCAATGGAATGTCTGTCCATGGAAGTGTTAAGTGAAAAATGGGAAGAATAGAAAATCTTAGGCATCTTTAATTTGCATGTGTTTAAGACATAAGTAATTAAATGTTGTTTACTACCAGGCAGTGCCCAAATCCACCTTTCCACATGATATTTTGCTAAAATTACATTTTTTGGACCTCATGTTTATCCTGTTTGTAACTGTGACTTGAAGGATTATTGGGCATTTTTTGTTCCAGGCTCAGAGGCGTTTATAGAGGATTTTCTGAACTTTATTTTTCCCCTAAGCTACTGCCCAATGTTTTGCATACCATAGCAGGACGTCACCTTCAAAGGATTTTCCGCCCCAAAAATAATTGAAACATTTAAGAAAAGGTTCAGTTGTCATAGGAATGAATGCTCTAAACAGGGACACCTCTGAAACAGTTGGATCAAATTGTTCTCTTAATAGGATTTTTTAAAGTAATTAGATCACAAAGCTGCTTTTGTCTTCCCTCATTCAGAGCATGGTGTGACACTGCCAAACAAATTATTGTGAAAATAATAACTTGTTTATTTTAATCAGATATTGCCATTGGAATACTTTACCTGCTATCGTACAATTTTCAGCTGGATTCACACTGCAGAATTGTCTCACTTGATTCTTATCAACTCTGATTAATCTAATTTTCTGGGCATTTCACTCCAAGCTCCTTCAGCTGAAATTGTGATTTTGCTTTGATATCGGAGCCCAAGAGAAAGCCAAGCTTTAAAGGGGATCCTCTCTCGGATTAAAATGCAGATTTCTGAGAAAGTCCCGTTTGAACCCGCTCAAAAGAAAACCAAACCACCTTCTTTTTGACATTGCCTTTTCTTCTCCCATCAGTTTTACATCTCCAGGAGCTGCCCTGAGGGTTCCCTGTGCTGCGCTGGGTGAGCAAACACAGCCCAAATTTGCTGGGATTGGGACCTGCAAGGAAAAAGGAGCCAAGTGCTGGTGGGATGGTGTGAATGTGTCCTGGAGAAGCAATTCCTGGCTCTGTAATTCCTTCAGGAGGGCTGAGTTGCCTGGGAGATGTGTAGGGTGCTACAGAGACCATCTCCAACACGAGTGGGAAACGGGAATAGATTTAAAGTGGTCTCGAGCAAACAGTCGGTTTTGAGCTCTGTAAGAAAATGAGAAAACCTGGGTGAGGTGAAATGAAATAGATCTGCTCCATTTGAATGAATTCAGAAGACTTTGTATTATTTATTGTTCCATTATGCCATTTTCTCTTACTTTATTTCACAGCCAAAAGCCAGCAGAAACACTTGGGTGATGAAAAAGGAAGATTTCCCTGTGACAAAAGCTGGTGGATGACCTGATTGCAGGCAGGCTCCCTGCTGCTGCAGCCAAGAGCTCCGTGCACGGGGGAGAATTTCACAGAATCCTGGAATGGTTTGGGCTGGAGGAGAGCTTAAATCCCATCCCATTCCCATGTCAGGAGCAGGGACAGCTCCCACTGTCCCAGGGTGATCCCAGTCCCAATGTCCAGCCTGGCCTTGGGCACTGCCAGGGGCTGTTCCGGGTAACAATCAGGGGCTGTTCGGGTATAAATCAGGGGCCTGTTCCGGGTATAAATCAGGGGCTGTTCCGGGTCAATCAGGGGTGTTCCAGGGTAAAATAGTCAGGGACAGCGGCTGTTCCGGTAAAATCAGGGGCCTGTTCCGGGGTATAAATCAGGGGCTGTTCCGGGGTATAAATCAGGGGCTGTTCCAGGGTATAAATCAGGGGCTGTTCCGGGGTACAAATCAGGGGCTGTTCCAGGGTATAAATCAGGGGCTGTTCCGGGGTATAAATCAGGGGCTGTCCAGGTACAAATCAGGGGCTGTCCTAGGGTAACATCGGTGTCCAGGTACAAATCAGGGGCTGTTCCAGGTACAAATCAGGGGCTGTTCAGGGTACAATGGGCGATCCAGGGACAAATCAGGGCTGAAGGGATGGGCTGAGCCAGAGCCCTGTGCTGCTGTCACGGGAGACAACTCAGCGAGGGAGAAGGGTTCTGCCCATCCCCTGTGCCACAGGGCTCGGGAAAGGAGCAGCTCTGGGCACGGGGAATGGTGATGGAGCTGGGATAAACAAAATGGGGAGTGGAACTGTCCCTGAGATCACAGGGGCTGCAGGGGCTCCATGTGGGTGAGGTTAAACTCAGGGGGAACTCAGCCAGCCCCAGCACTGACACCATGAGTCTGAATGAGACAGGATCTGTAGAAAGCAACTATTGTATTTATAGTATTACTATCTTCCTTCTTCTCTTCTTCTTCTTTCTTTCTTCTTCTCTTCCTTCTTCTTCTTCTTCTCTTCTCTTTTTCTTCTTCTTCTTCTTCTTCTTCTTTATTATTATTATTATTATTATTATTATTATTATTATTATTTTATTATATTATTATTATATATTATTTATTATTATTATTATTATTATTTATTATTGAAGGTCCTGATTTCTGGCAGTTGGTGTTTGGGTGACTTGTCAGCACAAGGCCCTTCTGCAGTTACAGAGCAGAACACAATGACCAGGTAATGATGGGGAGAGGAGGAGGAGAGGAAGAGAAGGAGGAGGAGGAGGAGGAGAGAGGAGAGAGAGGAGAGGAGAGGAGGAGGAGGAGGAGGAGGAGGAGGAGGAGGAGGGAGGAGAGGAGAGGAGGAGGAGGAGAGAAAGAAGGAGAGAGAGGAGGATGAGAGAGGAGGAGGACATGGCCTTTCCCTGTGGGATAAAGTGGGAAGGGGGACGCACCACCCCAGCCCTGTGTGAGACAGGAATTCTGTGCACAATTCCTCGGTATTTCATGTGCACAGCAATGCTTGGGTAATAACCCAGCTCTCACACTCAGAACAGTGCTTGGAATCGCTGTGTGTGTGTGTGTGTGGTAAATCTCCAGTCTCAGCTTTATTAGCCCTGCGAGATTTATGGAGAGGCTGAAACCCCCAGCCCGGGCTGTGCCACGCTGATGGCAGCATTAAGACAATATTGTAAAAGTGCTGTGCATTATAAAGTGTGCGTTGTTATCGCACAATCACCATAAATCTGCTCATTTTGCAAACTGGTTTTAAGAGACGGTGATTCCCTGTTCCACTGCAGAAAGCCTGCTTGCGCTGGAGTATCTCCATGTAAATCTGACTCGCTGCTGTCTGTTCAGCACCTCTGGAGAGCAAACAGCTCCATAAATCTGCTGGGGAGGGAGGGGATTGGTTTTATTTAACATTTCAGTGCAGAGGTTTGTGGAGTGAACTGGGGGAAAGTGAGGCAGGGATGTCCCTCTGAATCTGGCATGTCATCTCGTTAGGGAAGAGAGAGAGGAGAGGAGAGGAGAGGGAGAGGAGAGGTTGAGAGTTCGGAGAGGTTCGGAGAGTTTCGGAGAGGTTCGGAGAGGTTCGGAAGGAGAGTTAGAGGAGAGAGAGGTGGAGAGTTCGAGAAGAGGAGAGGTGAGAGGAGAGGAGGAGAGGAGAGGAAGGAGAGGAGAGGAGAGGAGAGGAAGGAGAGAGAGGAGGGAGAGGAGAGGAGAGGAAGGAGGAGGAAGAGAGGAGAGGAAGGAGAGGAAGAGGAGAGGAGAGGATGAGGAGAGGAGAGGGAGAGGAGAGGAGAGGAGAGGAGAGGAGATGAGCGAGAGGAGAGCGGAGAGTGAGAGGAGAGGGAGATAGAGAAGGAGAAGGAGAGGAGAGTACGTCAGGACATAGACGGTGTGAGAGGAGAGAGAGGTAGACGGAGAGGAGAGGAGAGGACGGATGGTAACAGGAAGTGTACGAAGTAGCGATAGAGCATCTCGGAAGGAGAGGTTCGTGGAGGATGAGGGAGGTTCGGAGAGGTTCGTAGAGGAAGGAGAGAGAGAGAGGAGAAGATAGGAGACAGGGAGAGGAGAGGAGCAGAGAGGAGAGGAGGAAAGGGAGGGGAAGGAGTGAGTCAGACGTTATGAGATAGGAACAGGGAATGTGTGGAGGAAGTTGTTCTAGAGGAGTAGGAGAGCGAGAGCATGGAGAGGTCCAGACAGGAGAGGAGGTAGGAGAGGAGAGGAGAGGAGAGGAGAGGAGAGGAGAGGACCCAGGGCTCTGTTGTGGATGACAAGCCCCATACTTCCTGCGATTTTCATTTGGCTGCAGAAGAAAGGCAGATGGTCACATTGTGTGCCTTACCCAGAGCAAGGCGCCTGTTTATGCAAACCTTTGAAGATTTGGCAATGTGCAAATCCCAGGCTGGGGCAGCCCAAAACCACATTTGTGCAAAAGGCTCTGTGAAATGAAACAAAATAGTACAAGCTGTGGGCATTAACAGTCAACATGGAAACAACCCCCCAACCCCTGGCACATATGCTGGGGATTTTCAAGGATGGGCTGAGCGAGATCCGAAGGAAAAAGCTGCAGCTGCCCCAAGATCCCCCCGGCCTGTCCAATTAATATTCTTTCTCATTAAAACTGCCATTAACCTGCTTGTTAAATTACCATGTTTATTAATAAAAAAAACCCTAAAACACACACATAGCCTGTAATGACAGAGCATCAAACAAGGAAAAAACGAAATGCTAATTTCAAGTGCAGGCGCGAAGAGGTCAGCAGTATTTTATCCTGTTATTACTGCCTCCTCCATATGGTTATATTTTCCATTTTGTTTTTTCTGTGACAAGAGGTGAGGACCCAGGAATGCATGAACATGATTAATTATTTTCAGAAAAATAACTTCTCAAACTTTTAAATTTTAAATGGAAACAGGAAAAAACCACTCGACGTGAGAAGCCCTGGAGAGTGGGCAGGGAAACAAAGGAGGTGAGAACACACATTGCAGCACGGTGTGGTTTATTCTTACCTACCTGCCAGTCACTTCCCTTGGTGACAACGCAGAGAAAAAGCTGAGAAAATGCTCTATCACCACAGAATCACAGAATATCTGAGCTGGAAGGGACCCACAAGGATCATCGAGTGCAGCTCCTGCACCTGCACAGAACCCAAGAATCGCTCAGAGAAAGGTTCACGGGTTTGGTCTCCAGAATGAACCCTCTCAGCCTCTCCCATTCCCTCAGCTCTCCCATTCCCTCAGCTCTCCCATTCCCTCAGTTCTCTCAATTCCAGGGCAGAAGGTTCCAGTCGAGCTCCACCCCAAATCTGCTCCCAGCAGCTGCACTGGTGCTGCTCCTCATCACCCGAATTGGAGTGGTCACAGATGAGATTTGGGGAACAACTGTGTTCCTGTTCACTCTCCCATCCCGTTCCATTCCTGTTCACTCTCCCGGTCATTCCCATCCCATTCCTGCTCACTCTCCCGCCCCTCTGCAGTCCCAGCTGGGGTGGCAGTGCCTCTGGAGCCTGTGGTGACCCCTCCAGTGGTCAGTGCCAGCACCCCCAGGACCCTGCTCAGACATGAGGAGTGGTGCCCACCACCAGGCGTTTGTCAAAGCAAGAACACGTCAGGAACACGGAGTGCTTCTGAGTTAGTTTCTCCTTTAATGAAGTGCAGCAGTTGATTTTTCACGCTGAGCACTCAGACACCTCCTGCAGCGGGGTGAGCTAAGAGTCAGGAATGTTTGGAGGAGCACTGAGACCCCCTGAACTGTTCCAGTATGGGCACTGGGCTGGTACCACACTGGGTGGGATGGTGGGATGGGATGGGATGGGATGGGATGGGATGGGATGTGATGGAATGGGATGGATGGGATGGATGGGATGGATGGGATGGGATGGGATGGGATGGGATGGGATGGGATGGGATGGGTATATGGATGGATATGGGATGGGAGGATGGATGGGATGGGATGGGGATGGATGGTGGGATGGATGGATGGATGGGATGGATGGGATGGTGGGATGGGATGGGTGCCCTGCTCAG
>CM019221.1:30719986-30769966 GCA_009741485.1 Malurus cyaneus samueli
GAAAATGTAAATGCAGCCCCTTTTCCTGCCCGGGCCCACCTCACCTACCCAAAACGAGGCAAAAGCTCATTTATTAAAACCAGAAACTACAACATTCACATTAAACAACCCCCAGAGGTAGGACCCTAATGATAGTTTTAAAAGTTGTGTCACCTCAGAATAAATTATTAAACTTCCTATGTTAAATCCCTTTTATTGCTGTAAAGGAGCTCAAGTATTTTTAATTTTAGAAACTCAGATATCCTCCTATTTGATTTTTATGATTAAACAGGGCAGAAACTTGTGGCAATCACCTCCTTGCCTTCGATTGCACACATTAGAGCGATGAAATCAAGCCACACTCTGCCATGATTTGCTGGATTATTAACAGTGCTGCCACGCTCATTAGAATATCATTTAAAGACAGATCTAGCACAGACATGTGTGAAGGATGGGCTGAGATCAGGCCCTACAGCAAATTGCTCAAATCTTGATCTAATTAGCCCAGAAGAGCCACCCTTAGCAGAGAGGTTCACATTTGGCAGGAAACTTGTGAAAATCAGATTGGTGTAAAAAATGGGAGGGGGAAGGAGATGTTGGGGTGTTTGCCCTGTGAGTGGTGGGTGAATGAACATCGAGGGGTTTGGGACCCCTGAGGGGCCTCTTTTGCTCGTCCCAGCAGGATTTTGGGAGTGCAGAGGTTTCCCTGTGGGATGCAGTGGGAGCAGCTCAGCCAGGATTATTCACGCCTAAAGTTCAACTGCACTTCAGAGCAGCAATTGAACTGTTTGACCTCCACCAAGTGCTCTGCCTGGCTGCAAACTGCAAGGCAGAGGAGAAATCCATGAGTTCCAGTAGGTATTTGAGTCATAATCTCTTCAGGATCCAATACATAACCGAATATTGTTCTTAATTAATGAGACAATTAGGCTTTGATTATGGCACTACAGCGCCCATTACCATTTTTATCTATCGTGACCCTCTTGTACAAAGCATCCACTTTTCCTTACATGCTGCTGTATTTCTGTCTGGTGTAATATTGGATAATAATTTATTTAATGGCACGGACTGGAGGAGCATTCAAATCATGGGTGTTGCAGTCCTGAGAGGAGCAGGCACAGCGCAGCAGTGAATTCTGTGTGCAGTAATCAGTGATTTATGTGCCAGAGATCCCCAGGGAAGGACAGCAGAGGGGCACTGCAGCATTTCCAGGTCACTGCAGTGCCCCACAGTCACTGTCCCTGTGCTGTGCCCTCCCTGTGCCCCGCAAATGTGGGGCAAAAAATGGCCCCACAAGCCCTGAATCAGAAACTCAGACAATTATCATGTGTGACCGAGTCCTGGGAAAAGAACAGGAGAGTTAACAGCCACATGGAGGAGGAATAGCACAACCATGGCTATTTTTGAGAAAAGGAGATTGGAAGAGGAGAAATTATAAACTTACAAAATAAATTATAAACATTACTGATACTGCAGCTTTTGTAAACTCACCAATCATGGACCGATTATTAATTAAACAGCTTCTCTTAACCAATGTGTGTTTGACACAAATGTGTACCCTGGTTGCTAAAGTGGATAAAAGAGGCTTGTCCCACAATAAAGTACTCTCTCTTTTCTCTCTCTTTTTCTGTGTGTTTTTTGTTTGTTATTTGTCCTTATTTTCTGCAGGTCCCTCTGCACCTTTCCCCTGTCACCTCCACCCGGAGTCACCTCAGCCACCCCCTGTGCTCAGTGTTTGAGCTCTCAGCTGCCAGGGAGCGGTGACACCGAACTGTCCCCTCCCTAATCCCCACTCTGGGCTGGTGCTCCCCAGAACCCCCAACCCGGCTCCTCCAGAGCCATCCTGTCCCCCTGTCCCCTCCCCAGTCCCCACTCTGCCCCAGTGCTCCCCACTCTGTCCCAGTGCTCCCCAGAACCCAACACTCTGCTCTCCAGACCCATCCCTGCTCCCCTAAGCCAGGCTCAGACTCTGAGTGCAGTCTCTGGTGGATCTGAGCACCGAGGGAACAGATCAATAAGTGACAGTGTCCATTCCCCCATCCCTGTGAGCAGGAATCACCCAGCCCTGTGTAAAACCAGGGGAGCAAAGGGATTTCCCTCCAGTGCATGGATTTATTGCTCCACCGTGAACTCAAACATTTGCTGTTTAAATCTTTCGCCACAACATCCAGAGAAAACAAAGCCCACAATTCAAAGTGCCTCTATATTTAATATTTCTTGGGTTTCCAAACGCTCATGGAGATCAAATCCACCACTGCTGTGCCAGCTTTCCTTTCAAATGAGGTTTCCCATCAAAGCTGATTTTTGTCCTACAAGTCAAGCAAAGCACAGGCACATCCAGGGACCCTGGAATGAATCAGTGGGATTGGGAAGGAAAAACCCCATCTGGTCAGAGCCTCCATGCTCCAGCTGCCACTCCAGATGTGCAGGTACCATATATAAATCACTCTGATGGCTGACAATAGCTGGGACATCACACCCCGGTGTTTTCCCAGACCCACCCAAGGTGTTTTCTGCAAACATTCCTGCTTCTGCTGGGGAAAAATTTCACATGTTCAGCAGCTCAGGACTAAAGATGTCACTTTTCAGCTGCTGGTTAACAAAAAACAGGGAATCAGGGGATATTTGACTCCAGCTGTAAGGAAACACAACTGTCCCTACAATGGGGGACTGGAGTTGGTGACCACACCACGAGTTCTCAGAGCTGCCTGACAGGACTTCAGGGAGAAATAATCAAATTTTTACAGATTTTATTTCGGGCAGGAATTATTTCAGTTCTGACTTCTCATGCCTTCAGAGAGCTATTCCCATAGACACATTAAAATAATATAGGAAGAATAAAAAGCTTTCATAGCTTATAGAAACCTCGGAGAACTCCAGGATGAGCCATTCACTCAACAGAGAAGTGGGGAATGCCTTTGAGGGGCATTGTCAGTGACCCTTCCTGGCAGCCCTGGGTGAGAATGGGAATGGTGGAGATGGTGGGGTTGGATGGAATGGAAATAATGAACATAAACACTGCAGAGGTAATTAGTGGCCATTTGAACAATCTTAATTGCCAGGGCTGAACACCACAGTGCCTGTGGACAGTCTCTCCCTGTCTCAGGAGAGGTGGGCTCTGGGTTTGATCTTCATTGCAAAGGAATTTTCATCTGACAGCTCTCCCTGCCCTGTGCCCTCCCCCAGCAGCTCTCAGCCCTGCCAGGCCCATGCCAGCCCTGGGAAGCTGAACCCTGGTGTGTGACAGCTCTGCTCCCCAGGACATGGGCAGTGTCCTGACCCCTGAGTGCCACTGAGCCACCGCAGCATCACCCTGCAGAGCTGACAGAGCTGCGGGGTACGGAATCCTGGAGGGAAGGAAATTCAAGGGAAGTGACCCAGAAACCCAACAGCATGGGCAGGCAGAGCGCTGGGCTCAGGGGGTGTGTGAGAGCTGCCACATCACCAAACTGTGCTGCCAAGGGAGGTGTGACAGCAGGAGGACACTCACGGCACGGTGTGAGCCTGGAGAGGAACCTGCACCTCACAAACCCTGCCCTGGGAGAGGTTTGGAAAGGACAGAGGGGCTGACACAGAGGGGTGGGGAGCTCTCCCCTTCTATCCTGGGTGATCTCTCACCCCCGGCAGTGCAGTTTGGGAAGCAGAGAGGAGCTGGGAGCCCCAGAGGGGTGGGGATCTCTCCCCTTCCTCCCCGGGTGATCTCTCACCGCCGTCAGTGCAGTTTGGGAAGCAGAGAGGGGCTGGCAGCCCCAGAGGGGTGGGGAGCTCTCCCCTCCTCCCCGGGTGATCTCTCACCCCTGGCAGTGTCCCTGGCCAGGCTGGACGGCCCTTGGAGCACCCTGGGCTGCTGGAAGGGGTTCCTGCCCATGGCACGGGGAATCAGACAATCTGAGATTTCTCCCAGCCCAGACCACTCTGGGGTTCTGTGGTAACTTGGGCAGAAATCTGCCTTCAGCACTGCTCAGACACAGTGGCTGTGTCCCCTGTCCCCAGATGGGAATGTCACTGAGGGGTGACTGCTGTCCCTGTCCCACGGGATTGTCACTGGTGACATGGCGGTCCCTGTCCCCAGCTGGATTGTCACGAGGGTGAAGTGCATACCCTGCCAGCTGGATTGTCACCAAGGGTGACATCGTGTCCCTGTCCATGGCGGTTGTCACTGAGGGGTACAGTGGGTGTCCCTGTCCCCGCTGCTGATTGTCACCAAGGGGTGACAGTGGCTGTGTCCCTGTCCCAGCTGGGATTGCACTGAGGGGTCAGTGGCTGTGTCCCCTGTCCCCCTGGGATTGTCACTGAGGGGTGACAGGGCTGTGTCCCTGTCCCGTGGGATTGTCACGAGGGTGACAGTGGCTGTGTCCCCTGTCCCCAGCTGGATTGTCACTGAGGGTACAGGGCGTGTCCCCTGTCCCAGCTGGGATTGTCACTGAGGGTACAGTGGCGTGTCCCTGTCCCAGCGGTGTCACTGAGGGGTGACAGTGGCTGTGTCCCCTGTCCCCAGCTGGGATTGTCACTGAGGGGTGACAGTGGCTGTGTCCCCTGTCCCCAGCTGGCTGCAGGGCCACTCCTGCCCTGAACCCAACCTCTGCTCCCGTCCTGTCTGCTCCCAAACCCAGGAGCTCCCAGAGCTCTGACAAATCCCACAAACATCTCCAAACTGGCAGCAGCAGAGTTTCAGTCTCTTTACCATCCAAAATAATAGATTGGGTGTCTGCCAACAGCACCAGACACAGCACACACTGCACAATATTTAATTTTTAAAGAGGTTTTCTGCATAAAAACATTATACTTCCAATACTGTATTTTTAGCCCCATTTCCTCATTAGGAAAACAGCAGCTCTGACAATGCCCTGGTGTAGAAGATGCTGTAATGACACAAGCAAATGTAAAAGGCTTTTAGAAGCCACCCCAAAGCAGTTTCTTTTGATATAAAACAACACACACCCACCAACAGAGTCGTTGTGATTTATGCCAGTGCCATTCTGGCCCACGCTATTTAACGGCTTTTATTAAATATTTCATTATCCTTTTGAATACTTGCCTTGATCTCTGCCCTTTTCTCCTGGGACAGGTTCCTGAGCAGCCAGCACTGACACTACATCTATAAGAATATTAAATGTTCATAGTGATTTTTATATGGGATGATCTCAAAGTGCTTAACACAGTGAAAGGATTAGTCACCTCTCCTTTGAAATGGAACCCGTCCTCCTCGCTGCTCAGAAAATGTTATTTACTGCGAGTTTTTGAGGACAGAACTCGGAATAAAGGGGAAATGTGTCCCCAGAGCCAGAGGTGAATGATTCCAGAGTGGCTGTGGCCAGGACGGCGAGGCCAAGCTCTGCTCACTGCAGGGAGAGGCCATTCCACCATTCCACCATTCCCATCATCCCATCATTCCATCCACATTCCATCATTCCACCATTCCATCATCCCATCATCCCATCATTCCATCATCCCATCATTCCATCATCCCATCATCCCATCATCCCATCATTCCATCATTCCATCATTCCATTCCATTCCATTCCATTCCACATACATATTCCACAATTCCACCATTCCCAATTCCATTCATCCCATTTCCATCATTCCATCATTCCATCATCCCATCATCATTTCCATCATCCATCCATTCCCATCATTCCAGCATTTCACCATTCCACCATTCCATCATCCCATCATTCCATCATTCCGTTGTCCTCTGAGATCCCTGGAGCAGCCTGAATGACACAGAACCACGAAATCATTCAGGTTTGGAAAGATCTCCGAGATAGCAACCCAGTGATTGATAAATACCCTCATGGGTGTGAACCTTTCACAAAGAGCCATGTCTGCCTGCTTTTGTCCCTTCTGGGGCGGTGACACTCCCACCGCCCTGGGCAGTCCTTCCCAAGCTCAGCCCTTCCCAAGCTCAGCCCTTCCCAAGCTCAGCGCTCCCCAAGCTCAGCCTTTCCCAAGCTCAGCGCTCTTCCCAAGCTCAGCGCTCCCCAAGCTCAGCCTTTCCCAAGCTCGCTTCCCAAGCTCAGCCCTCCCCACGCTCAGCCTTTCCCAGCTAGCTCCAAGCTCGCCCTTCCCAAGCCAGCTCGCTCAGCCTTTCCCGTGCTCAGCCCTTCCCAGTGACGGAGTTTCAATGATTTTGCAGATTCTGCCTGAACTGTGTCAGGCACAGCACAAGGGTGAGATCCCCGCCGAGCTGCACTCTCACAGCCCGTGCTGGCCCCACCAGCAGTTTCCATGGCACTGCACGCCGGCACCGAGAAATCAATGCTGACAAATGACTGCTTTCCTAAACCTGCAGTGTTTTAACATTGAAAATGGGGAGATAACATGGGATGGATGCACAGAGCCCGGCCAGGGGGAATCCAAACAGCCTGTGCTCCCCACTCAGGAGAAGCTCTGCTGAACAGAGCACAGGGCTGTGCTTCCAGAGAGAAATGCTGAAGGAATGAGAATCAGAGTGCACACTGAAGATCAATTGAAATCCACTCATTGCCTTCCACACAGCCTTCCATGAGCTTTGACTCTGTGTACAGACACAAACACGTATTTACTGCGCTGAATAAACTCGTAAATTATTCTTTAACTGCAAAAAAACTATTAGGTGGGGAATCATGGGAAAGTTATTAAATGGGGCTGGGTAATGTTTGCAGAATGGGTGGAACGTTCTGTACCCTTTGATGTAGCGATACAGAACATATCGATATTTAGGAATCACAACAAAAACCTTTTCTGTGAGCAGCAGCAATGGTCTGAAGGATGTTGGAGCAGACAAAGCCACCAGGGCTGTGCAGCGCTTCAGGTCCTTCCTGGGGTGACATTACTGGGGCCTGCCAGATCTGTAGGGGCCAATAAAATCCTGGAAAAAGAGCATTTGCAAGGTTTTGGAGTGCCAGGACATGGGGAATGGGGTCACACTGCCAGAGGACAGGGATGGATGGGATTTTGGGAATTGGGAATTGTTCCCTGGAGGGTGGTGATTCCCTGGCACAGCTGTGGTGCCCCTGGATCCCTGGCAGTGCCCAAGGCCAGGCTGGACATTGGGGACAGTGGAGGGGTCCCTGGGGTGGCACTGGATGGGATTTGAGGTCCTTCCCAACCCAAACCATTCTGGGATTCCCGGATTCAGTGATCATTCTGTGACCCAGCACTGCCAAAATGACCTCTGCAGTCCTGTGCTAATCCAGGAGAAGTTCCTCTGAGTTATTTTTCAAGCTGAGATTGTCCCTCCTGTGCATGTTCGTGTTTCACAGCTCTTGGGCTCAGTCAGGCAGGGAAAATGCAGTTCAGCCAAGGACACGTTCCTGTGCTTTAGCATCTCTCATTTTCCCCATTCCCAGCCTCTCCTCGTGTTCTCTCGAATCTTTTTCCAACTCTCATGACTTTCACTTTCAGGAAAGACTCATTTAGCTCAGGAACACTCTTGTCAAGGCAAGGAGAGGGAAGCTGAAGCAGCCAGTCATAAAGGTGGAATTACACACGTCCAATTTGTAATGACTGCACTTAAGATGCACTTAAAGACGATGGCAGCACCTTCATTGCTCTGTTATTGCTCCTTACAGCAACGTGCCCCCATTATGGCAAATAAATCCCACAATCCCACTGGATAATGATTGTGTTGTTTCTTTCACGAATATCTTAAAAATTTCACTAAAAAAAATATGAACAATTTTGACTAAAACTGCAAATAGTGAAGAAATTCTACATCCAAGACTAGTAAGTAGTTCTTCTTGGAAACATGAAGAGACCTTGAAGGCTTTTAATCAGCACTGGAGTGTTTGTGACAGGACAGGGATTTAGCAATGGAACAGTGCCTTAAGGATGGAGTGCTTTCCTTTGATCCATTCCAATTCATCCCATCTCTTATTTCAGTTTCTTGTTCATTTTTAATTTAAATGCGTTCTTGACAGAAGTGTTAAAATGTCATCGAAATAAATTGTTACTGATACATTTTTAAATTTATGTTTGCTTTGCAAGAACCGTTGGCAGATTCAAGACATTCTCTGTGGAATCCATCAGCGATCCCAGGGAGAAGCTGAGACCTTGCACATCATCAGGAATGGCCCTAAGCTGATGGAAAATAAGAATTGTTCCCTGGAGGGTTTGAGGCCCTGGCACAGCTGTGGTGTCCCTGGATCCCTGGCAGTGCCCAAGGCCAGGCTGGACATTGGGGACAGTGGGAGGTGTCCCTGCCATGGCAGGGGGGCACTGGGGGGATTTGTGTCCCTCCCACCCAAACCTATTCCGGATTCTGTGATTCTCAAACTCAAATTCTGGAGGAAGGACTGTCCCCGTCACTGTCCTGATTACTGTCCTGTCACTGTCCCCATCCCTGTCCCATTCCCCATCCCCATCCCCATACCCATCCCCATCCCCATCCCCTCCCTGCCCTGTCCCATCCCTGGGCACACTGACAGACCCATCACTGCCTCTCCCCTCCCTGTGCTGCCATCCCAGTGGTCACTCAGCCCCTCCACACTGCCAATGCTGGCGATTCCAAAGCCAATTTGATATCACGGACTAAAAGGGAGAGAAGGAAACAGCACAACAGCAGAGCAGAGCAATGATGATGTTTGCGCTGTGAGGGATGAAATGAATTTCATCGCAGTGCTTGGACATGTGGACTGTAATTGGGGAACTCTGAAGCAGAGATCTCAGCTGTGTCTGTCCACGGCACTGCAGCCAAAATCCCTGACAAGTGAAAAATGGCACAGCTTCCCCCGCTGCAGGGACACCAGCAGTGAGAGTTTGACTGTATTTACATAACCTGTCCCCTGGGTGAAGAGGAGGGGAGAGGGACAGACTGAGCTGGGCTCTGCCTTATGGCTGAGCTGGGCTCTGCCTCATTGCTGAGCTGGGCTTTGCCCTTATGGCTGAGCTGGGCTCTGCCTTATGCTGGCCTGAGCTGGGCTCTGCCTCATTGCTGAGCTGGGCTCTGCCCTTAGTGCTGAGCTGGGCTCTGTCCTTATGGCTGAAGGAAGGACAGACTGAGCTGGGCTCTGCCCTCATTGCTGAGCTGGGCTCTGCCCTCATTGCTGAGCTGGGCTCTGCCCTTATGGCTGAGCTGGGCTCTGCCCTCATTGCTGAGCTGGGCTCTGTCCTTATGGCTGAGCTGGGCTCTGCCCTCATTGCTGAGCTGGGCTCTGCCCTCATTGCCGAGCTGGGCTCTTCCCTCAGTGCTGAGCTGGGCTCTGCCCTCATTGCTGAGCTGGGCTCTGCCCTCAGTGCTGAGCTGGGCTCTGCCCTCATTGCTGAGCTGGGCTCTGCCCTCATTGCTGAGCTGGGCTCTGTCCTTATGGCTGAGCTGGGCTCTGCCCTCATTGCTGAGCTGGGCTCTGGCCTTATGGCTGAGCTGGGCTCTGCTCTCATTGCTGAGCTGGGCTCTTCCCTCAGTGCTGAGCTGGGCTCTGCCCTCATTGCTGAGCTGGGCTCTGCCCTCATTGCTGAGCTGGGCTCTGCCCTCATTGCTGAGCTGGGCTCTGTCCTTATGGCTGAGCTGGGCTCTGCCTCATTGCTGAGCTGGGCTCTGCCTTATGGCTGAGCTGGGCTCTGCTCTCATTGCTGAGCTGGGCTCTTGCCTTATGGCTGAGCTGGGCTCTGCCCTCAGTGCTGAGCTGGGCTCTGCCCTCATTGCTGAGCTGGGCTCTGGCCTTATGGCTGAGCTGGGCTTTGCCCTTATGGCTGAAGGAAGGACAGACTGAGCTGGGCTCTGCCCTTAGTGCTGAGCACACCCCATGGAACTCCCACTCTGTGGCTCTGCCTTCCCTCAGCCCAAGAGCAGCCAAACCCAGCCAGGAGTGCTGCAGGACAGGAACCCCAGGGAAGGTGTGACCCCTTTCCCGAGGTGGGACAGGACCTCATGGGTTTCAAACGAGTTCAGACCATGGGATGGGAGGAGCAGCTGCCCAGGGGCTCCCAGGCCATCGCTGGGGTGAGGGATGAGTTTGGCTGAACTCAGCCCTGAGGGTCTCACATCTGCAAACTGGGACTGCACCGAGGCAGAGTCAATAAGGGTTGGTGTCAGGAGCAAGGCAAGGTGGGCAGATCTTGGCAAATCCCCCAAATGTGCCTTTGAATGTGCACAGGGAATGGTGTGTGCAGTTTGTGGTGGGCAGAGCTGGCACCAGCCGTGCTCCCCCCCAGCCCCAGCCCTTTGTCCATCCCACCAAAACCCCCTCAAATCCATGGCCCAGCTATGAGATTCCTGCTGTTTGATGGGATCAGGGACGTGATAACTCCTTGAGGAACAGCAAGACACAGGCTGGCGTTCGGAAAGGTGGCTGGAATAAGAATTTTGAAAGTATTTGTATTGTTAAACTCATAAAGTGTCAAGGGATGCTGCTGCCACAGTCTCTATCCAAGCACTTTTAGCCTGAAACATAATGAATTGGAAAGGAAAGGAAATGAGAAAATGTGAACAGTGTGATTTGCCCATTGTTGTGCTGCTCGTATCTACAAATTGCTGAGCACAATCGCGTTAGTTACTCCAGCAATGTGAGTGTGCATGAATTTCACCTGGTTATTATTATTTCTAGCAGAAGCCAGCCCTGCCACACGCAGAGCCTGCGAGTCCCCAGTGATCATCATTAGCAGATCAAGCCCCAGTGCTATGAGCAGCATATTAACAGCACCATTTCCAGGTACAGCTCTGATAACGCTCACTGACAGCAGAGCCACCAGAAAGTGCTGCTGCTCCACCCTGTAAACTGCTTCCCAAAGTGTTTTATGGAATATTCACCACTCTCTGGAAATAACGCAGCTCTCAGAATGGGATTATCTGTCTTTTGCTCTTGATCTTCTCCAGGCTGAGTGGTTTGTTCCCTCTGGCTGTGTCTCTGGGCAGCACCCCTGAGCAGGAGCATCCTCCGGGTGTGTGCAGAGCTCAGGGATTCTCCCAGCACGGGGCTGCTGAGCTTCAGAGCCTGCAGCTGAAAGGTGAACAGCAAAACAGCACCATTCCATATTGGAACAGCTGCACAGGCAGGACAGCCCCCAGAAATGAAGGGACAGAAAGCAGGGAAGGGGAGCAGCGATCTCATTTAAAGGCAGCAGCAGCCCAGGCTCAGCTCTGGCACCGGCACAGGAGAGGATTTCCAGATTCCCCTTTGTGGCCCTGCTCCTCCCCACACCCTCACAGCCCATATGTCACCCTTAATCCTCGGCACACACGGGGAATAATTGGAATTATTCCTTATACTCACTCAGTTTACATTGTAAAACAAAGAGGAAAGGCAGAGGGGCCGTGTGAGAGGAATAAGTGGGTTTAATTGAGGTCACACCCATGTGACAAGCCTAGGAGCTAAATGAGCTTTTAACTTAAAGTGGGAAATGGCTGAGGTTAACTCGCACACCCCTTGAAGTTGTTTTTCTTTCTGCTTCTCTCTTTTCGGTGCCTTAATTTTGTCAAATTAGTCTGGCTTAGATTCAGCAGGTTAAATTTAAGACTAATATATAGGCGGTGCTTTGGAAAATGAGTGTGGAAAAGTGAACAAATAACCAGAAGGGTTTTGTCCCCAGAACTGAGGGTCTCTCCTGCCTGGTGCAGAGCAGCACATTTGGTTTTTTCATGCAGAAGGTAAAAATTAAGAAAACTCCAAGTGGTTTCTGGGAGTGGGGTGGAGCCACACAATCCCTTTGTTGCCCAGGTTGGGGGTGAGAAAGCGACTGGGATGTGACAAAAATCCATTTTGTGTGGCCTGGGAAGAGCAGCCAAGCCAGCATCTCCAAAGGGTATTTATGGCATTCTCCATATAAATATGCACATGGGATTTAGGCGAGAATATCGCTTTTCATATCCTCCCCACGAGTGCTGGTGCCATTAATCTGTCACAGCCATCCTTTAGGTGCAGTTTCCAGTTTGATGGAGTAAAGATATGTGAATTTGAAATTTTATTTCAGCGCTGTCATGTGAGTATATAAAAAGGAAAAGAGTAAGGAGCTGTTTGTGTGTGAGCTGTGGGAGCGCATGCATTCAACACGTGATCCCAGAAAACGTGGAATGCGTGGAGTTCATAACAAAGCATTTCAGAAATGCTGGAATATCCTAAAATTTTATTTATCCTTATATTGAGAAATCACATTCCTGTCACGTACCATAAATTCAGCTTTTTGGCCGTCTCCTGGCTGTACATTTGATTTTTGTGGGAAGTTCTTTGTTTTGTCAAAGGGGTTGACCAAGCTCACAAAATTAACCTTGTGCTCTCATCCCTCAGACCCCTTTTGCTTCTCTTTCCAAACGCAACAAAAAATCCCCACTCCTGTAAGACAACCTGAGAAAAAATTCTGTTTCCATGACACCCACGATCTGCACTGATTCTCCCATAACTGAGGGGTTCACGCAAGTGGCTCTCAATATTCCTGGCCAAGGTTTCATTTTACTCTATAACTTAACTGCATTAATAATTTAAGGTAATGCTCAGTGCCCACCGGAGTCAATGAGGCTTAAGCTCATGAAAAATAAGATTGCTGAATTAGGGTGGAAATAGAATTATGTTGGTCCACCCTGCAGCCACGAGCGAGCTGCTTTAGAGGGGGTGAGTTCATTTGATGTGCACAGGAAATTAAAATTGACCTTCAGATCACTGATTTTTGGAGGAAAAAAGAAGCAAAGCTCTTAAAAACTGAGCCTTTGACTGCTAGAAAGGTGCGAGGTCTATTTATAGCAGCACATGCCATTTTTGCACAGCGTTCAGTGTTATTTAAAGTCGATGACAGCGTGTCTGCTCCTCTGGGGGAGCGGTTTCTTGGAGGTGAGGTCAATTGGATCGCGTCTGTGATGGGTAAAACATGAAATAACGCCGGGCAGTTATCAGAGGCAGAACTGGGGGTTCTCCCCAGGCACAGCTCTGCCTGCTGCTCCGTTTGTGGTTTCGCTGCTGTCTCGTTTCCCTCGGTTTGGCACCCGCGGGGTGTGAACCCCAACATCGGCTGTGGAGCGGGCTGGGAGCGCCAATTCTGGAGCTGTTTGAAAGGAAAACACTTCAAATCATCCAGTGCTGTCACGTGTGAAGATGGGGCTGGCTCTTGTTAGGAAAATGAATCCACAAGCACCAGAGGTTTATGTCCAAAAGGAGGACACAGAGGAGTCCCGCAACTTTATTCATGAATAAAGGGAGAGGCCATGGGCGTTTCCTATGGGGTCTCTCAAATTCATAGAGGACGAAGCCTCCTTTTATCCCAATTTCCCGGCCACAGTTCCCTCTCTCTTTCCCCATTGCTGAGGTCCTTGAGAGGTTCAGGCTCCCCAAAACACCTGATGAAACCCCCTTCTATCATCCATTGCCCCCTTTCAATATCCATCTCTGTGTCTCTGCTCAGGCAGTCTATTAACGTAGACTGGGGTAAGCCAGTCAGTAGAATTCCTATGCAAATCTTTCCTATTTTCCTAAAGAAAGGTAGTTTATTTCTATTTCTCAATATCAGCCTTATCTCACCCCAGAATCAGTCTGTTTGTAAAGACCCTCCCTTCCCATTCCTTTCACTCTGAATTTATCTCTGCCGCTGGAATTAGCGGCGAGGGAACCCTGCGGGTGCGGCAATAACCTGAGAGGAGATGGATGGATCAGCGAGCCCTTGCTGCCTGCAGGGACCCTGAACACAACAGGGAATTATTCGGGAATTCCTCCCGCCTCCTCCGCTCCTTGGGAAGCCTGGAAATGGGGCGGCTCCAAAGCAACAGTTTAATCATGAGGCATTTATTGGGGTCACCCGTGATCCCGCCAGCCTCAGCCGCGCTCCGGAGGCGTTGGCGCTGTCGCTGGGATGTGCGGGTTTTTCCATTTATTTCAGAGTCAGATTGTATCGGTGCAGGCAGCTGACATCAGCCGGGCACGGGGAATAAAGAGAATAAAGAGAAGAATAAAGAGAATAAAGAGCGCTGCCGAGGCGGACAGCACCGACACCTCTCTGTCCATGTGCGAGCACCTCTCCCTGCCCTTTGCATTTGTGTGTTCACCAAGTGCAGGTTCCCCGTCTGTGCTTTGTTACAGGACACTCTGCCCGGTTCCCATTTCTCTCTGCAGCCCAAAGGGAGCACTGACAGCGGCAGAAATGCCCAGCCAAGGCTGAAGGAAGCTCCAGTCCCTGAAAAACCCCGAGGGACCTGGGCACAGCCCCGGGCAAGGGCAGCGCTGGGCACTCACTGCCCCTTCCCACCCTGCACCGGCTGCAGGGAGCCGCCAACCGGCTCCGAACTCACAAACGTGATTTATATCGAGATATTTTTGTGAATAAGGCATTAGCGAGCAGATCAAAGCCACTTTGGGCTCAGTCATTTGCTGCCGGGCTGGCAGGGACGGAGGATGGAGGAGGAGCAGGTGGGTGTGTGCCAGAGCCAAACGCATCCCCGGCGCTTCAGGGATGGCAAAATCGCGTGTCAGTTATTTCTTTAATTAACTTCAATATTTCAAACAAAAACCCTTGCAAGTTTTCTTCATAAAAATTCATCAATAACGATTTATTAACAAGAAATTAGTCATTACTTATGTCGCATGATCTGTTTGCCCAGCGAGAATCTCCGTGACCTCCTTTTTTGCACCTTTGTGGCAGAAATCACAGATTTTCCTGGCTCTGGCTCATCCTGCCCCAGGAACCTGGAGCTGAAAAGGGAATATCGGGGTTTTGATAGACAAGAACATATTGGTGCCCATGAAGCATCAGGAACTTGCTCTGGGTTAAATGAACCGTTTGGTTTGACCTGAAATGACTTCTGGCTTTCTTGGAACCGCCAGAACATGGAGAAGTCATTTAGTTGCACAGCCTTAATTAAGCAATTGCCTCCAGTTATGATTTACTCTGTCATTCAGAAAATTAGACCTTCACACTGTTGCTAATTTTTGCCAGAGTCCTTAAGGACAGCGTTTACCAAGATCAGCTGTAGTTTGGGGCGTTCCAGCTTTTGGATGGCGAGTTTGGAGTGCAGTCAGGTTTGCAGAAATGTCCCTGCAGATCAGGAGTGAAGGAGCTCTGAGCCGGGCACTCCATCACCAGCAGAATTACTGCTCCTCCCCTCGAAATCCTGAGCTGATTATTTTCATTGCAGCACGACTGTAAATTGCATTTTGGTGCAGTAATGTCCTGTCTGTGCGATGCACATCCCCATTTCTCACCCCCTTTCACAGCACACCTCGATTTTGCTGAAGAGCCGTATGTGCTGTGGATGGAATGAAACCTTCCCAATATTCCCAGTGCTTTCCACAGCCCTGCTGGGCATTTTGCATTGGGTCACAGAATCACAGAACGGCCTTGGCTGGGTGTGACCCTAAAGCCCATGCCATGGACAGGGCTGCTCCATCCCCCTGCCCATCCTGGCACCTCCCAGCCCCTCTCCAGCAGCTCCAGCTCCTCCCTGTGCTGTGCCAGGGCTGGGGCAGCTCTGCAGGTGGGGCTCACATGGCACAGGGGCACAGGAGGTGCTGCAGGATCCCCCCTCACCCTGGCACAAGAGTTCACCGTGCCCTGTGTGTTTCTGCTCCAGCACTGAGCCCTGACAGCAGGGCTGGTGTGCATTTAGATATTCATAAATATATCCGTAGTAAATTAAATGTATGTTAACATATATCTTGGATCCCATAAATACCCAGTGCTACATGTGTATAAATACACGGGTGAGTGTGCTGGGAAAGCCTTCAGAGGGGAGAGACAGAGGGCTGGGGCATGTCTAATGGATTGCCATAATCATAGATTCTGATTCAGGCTCATCATCTGAAAACAGCCAGCCAGAAGATGAAATAACTTCACATCAATCAAACACTAAATGAATATGTTATTAGGATATTGTACACCATCAAAATCACATGTGAGCGCTGTCTGCTTTCAATGCCTTTCATGGGCAGGGCAGTGCTGTGAGAGCGGGGTCACTGCCTAAAGCCAGCAGAGCAGAGAGGGAGAGGGATGAGCAGAGAGGGAGAGATGAGCAGAGAGGAGAGATGAGCAGAGAGGAGAGATGAGCAGAGAGGGAGAGGGAGAGATGAGCGATGAGCAGAGAGGAGAGATGAGCAGAGAGGGAGGATGAGCAGAGAGGGAGGATGAGCAGAGATGATCCCCACCGTGTTCCCCACACGTTCCTCTCCCGTTTCTCTGTGTGCTCACTGCTGACTCTTCTCTCGAGGATGATCACACAGCCCCTGTCCCCCTGCCCTGCCCAGCACCCATTCCCACTCACGCTGCCAGGACAAGCGGGGTCACAACCCCTGTGAAGCCAAACGGAACCTCTGGGCTTGTCAGGGGTGCTCTGGCCCCAGAAATGATCCCCTTTCTGCAGTCTCAAACCCACAGCACTGTATCCAAACCAACACTAACACAGCTGTGCCCCCTCACTGACTGCCCCAGGAAAGCTCTCCAGGATGGGACAGGAGAAGGCAAATCCTGGCTCCTGACCAAGGAGCAGATCACAGCTTCTGAGAGCACTGAGATGGTGAAGGCTCTGCACTGAGGAGCTCAGAGAAATCAGTGCAGGTCCAGGATGGGTCAGAAGAAACCATGGAGAGGTGCTGGGAGCAGATCAGAAACAGCCCCAGAGCACCCTCTGCCATTCTCTGTCCTGATGTTCCAGCCCCTGCTGGGACCCCTCCTCTATTTCACACCACACTGCTCCAGTTTGCACAACTGTGACACGAACGATCTGCAGAGCAAAGACTGAAGGAATAAAAGAGTGAACCCTCTGCTGTTAGAATCAACAGGGGATAAACACCACAAATCCACCGGACTCAGGGAAATGTGGTTCAAACAACCAGAAGCAGAGAGCACACATTGCTTTGGGGAAAAAAAAGCAAAGAAAGGAAAAGCTCAGTGTGATAGTGGCATCTGAGCCAGAGGGAGCACGGGAAAGTGTTTCTGCTGCTATTTGGAGTTTAAACACACTGCCCAAACACCGTGACACAGACAGCAGAGGGTTGGGAAGAGCACATGGGGCAGCTGCTGTGACCTGCGGTGCCAGGGCAGCCAGAATGTGTGCAGTGAGAGGATTTGGGGTTCAGTGTCTGCAGTGAGAGGATTTGGGGTTCTGCAGTGAGAGGATTTGGGGTTCAGAGTGTGCAGTGAGAGGATTTGGGGTTCAGAGTGTCTGCAGTGAGAGGATTTGGGGTTCAGAGTGTCTGCAGTGAGAGTGTTTGGGGTTCAGAGTGTGCAGTGAGAGTTTGGGGTTCAGAGTGTCTGCAGGAGAGGATTTGGGGTTCAGAGTGTCTGCAGTGAGAGGATTTGGGGTTCAGAGTGTCTGCAGTGAGAGGATTTGGGGTTCAGAGTGTCTGCAGCGAGAGCGTTTGGGGTTCAGAGTGAATGCAGTGAGAATGTTTGGGGTTCAGAGTGTCTGTAATGAAAGTGTTTGGGGTTCAGAGTGTCTGCAGTGAGAGGATTTGGGGTTTTTGAGGTTCAGTGTCTGCACTGAGAGTGTTTGGGGTTCAGTGTCTGCACTGAGAGTGTTTGGGGTTCACAGAGCCACAGCCCCTGCACCGTCCTTGTTAGAGCTCTGTTTGTTCATTACCTGCACCTCACATTGTTGTGCTTCCTTAATTAAAAGGTGCTGCGGTGCAATTCCGATGCTGTACAGACACCCATTACCACAACACCATTCCCTTTATCAGCCGAGCTCATCACCTCATTAAAGGGAGATGTCAATTTGCCCTGACAGGATCGATTTCCAGCACACCCTCCCTGACTGGCATTATTTATATTACACTTCCTCACTTTATTAATTAGAAAAGTAATTTATACTGTTCTGATTCTTGCTAGAATTACTTATTCTTATTTACTTATCTTTCATATTATTTATTCTAATTTTTTTCAGGTCACAGCGAGTGACCTTTGAAGGACTTCAGGATGTTTTTATAAATTGATTATAACTGTTTTCACAATTTTAATGATTTGTTTACATTACCAAGCCTGGACTTCATCTTCACAACACCTGCTCTCGCCAGCAGGCTGTGGAATCGCAGCTACCACTCTGTTCTGCTGGTGTTAGAAATTTCTCTTTAATTGATAAATATGGCCTGAGACAAACTGTCCCTGTGTTCCTTGGAGAAATCCCGTTTTTGCCTTGAAAGGGCAGTTTTTAATAATGACACAGACACGGTTCAGGGGATAAAAAGGGTTTTACCTCGGATTTGGGATCCCAGGTGCACAAATGATGGCAGAATGCACACGTGTACAGCACGGGTACAAGTTATAGGTTTCAGGAATTAGCAAATATAGGATTCCCCAATAAAATACAAGTTTTATAGGTTTCAGGAATTAGCATTTCTATCAGGATTCCCCATAAATACAATTTTTATAGGTTTCAGGAATTAGGATTTCTATCCAGGATTCCCCAATAATACAAGTTTTATAGGTTTCAGGAATTAGCATTTCTATCCAGATTCCCCAATAAGAAACTTCCCAAATGCAGCGATGTCCCCTGTTCTAATGAATCCTGGATGAGGTCAGAGCTCAGTTTACACAAGATGTTCTGGACAGAAGGCTTCAGCCAAGGCTGAGCTCGGGTTTAAGCTTCACCCAAGGCTGAGCTCGGGTTTAAGCTTCACCCAAGGCTGAGCTCGGGTTTAAGAAGAAGGGCACACTGAGCCCTTTGTGGATGTTTGGTCTGTGCCCAGCAGAACTCCTAATAGCTGGAATATCAGGGGACAGGAATTACAAACGTGGGCTGAGGGGTACAGGGGATGCACAGAGGGTACAGAAAGCAAAAAAGGAAAAGCAAAAATCATCAGGAATCACCATCCTGCTCTCAGGAGCTGCCCAGTCTGGAGTTGTGTCTATCCATGGACCTTTCCCAGCTCTGTCCCTGTGTTCCTTGGAGAAATCCCATTCTGCTCGCAGGAGCTGCTCCCAGTCTGGAGCTGTTCCTATCCTGGGACCTTTCCAGCTCTGTCCCTCAGCTCAGAGCTCCTGGTGCACACACAGAGCCCTCTCTGCCCTCACTACCGGGGGTTTCTCACACCAAAACTGAGGGTGGGAGCCCCTCCAGGACCCTCAAACCCAACTCTGACCCATCACCCCTGTGCCCTCTCACCCCGATCACCAAGTTCCGTGTTTGGGTGGTTTTTGGGCACCTCCAGGGATGGTGACTCCTCCACCGTCCACTGTTCCATGCCTGACACCCTTTTTGGGAAGAAATTCTCCCAAATATCCAACCTGAGCCTCCCCTGGTACAATTTGCAGCTGTTTCTCTTGTCCTGTTGCTTTTCCCCCGGGATGAGAACCCAACACCACCTCACTGCTGTCTCCTTTCAGGAGATCTGTGCCTCTCAACAATAATTTTATAGAACTCACCTCATTTTAGGGGACATTTTGTGTCAGTGTCTGGAAGGAGCTGCACATTCTGGAGCCATCCTTTTTCCCTAATTGCTGTAAAATCCCTGCCAGGGACCTGTGGTGACCCCAGAAACTCCCACAGCAGCCTGGCTTTGAACCTGCAGGGCGAGAGCAGTCCTTGTGCATGGATGGATTTGAATTTGCAGGAAAGCAGAAATTCAGAGAAAAACAATCGCTGCATTTTTATTATAAAAAAAATAGGGTTTCTGTAAATTTCTACTGGATCACAATTTATTGCATTTTTGGTCTCCTGTTAGTGTAGGGTTTAACATGCCAAATTGTATGTAGGAATAACAATGCCCTCACTTGGATATAAATATAATAAATAAAACATGTTGGCACTGTGATTATCCTTTAGGCCCTAACAGAAATAATAAAGCACTTGACAGAAAAACTGTCTTTCCCCCTGATCCTCCAAAGGATCTGGGCACTTTCACCTTGGATATTTGATCTTGTTTCTTGGGCTTAAAGGGTGACATTTCACTAAAGCTGCCTTTGCTGAAGTAATTGTGGCTGGGGATAAAGACAACTGCAAACTCTGAGTAGTGAATGGGTAAAGCAGCACAAATCTTTTCATGTCCATGAATATCACGTTTGAAATGTGATAAAAGTTCTGATTTTGTATCGTTTAAGAGCGCGAGAGGGGGTTTTGCTGCTTGAATTAACACACAAGATGGTATTAAATCTTTTCGCTTAAACTCCTATTCAAATAGGAATCAAGAAAACTTTATTTTTATTGGTGCTGCTGTGAATAAAATTATCCAGGCATCACAGGGAAGGAGTGTGAAATCAGCCCAAAGTTTCCTCCCTGAACTGATGCCTCCTCCTCTTCAGAGTGTGCAGTTGTTTAGCAGTGACATTTAATAATGTATGGGAATAATTGCTGGAGTTTACTGCTCATTACTCCTTTAAAACCCCAGCAATACAGTAACAGTTCTTTGATTTCTTTTTTTTTAATATGAAAATAATTTTCACTATAAAGGTTGAAGGAAAACACGTGCTCTGTACTTATAATTTGATAACGTGGTTGCCGTTTCTCTGCTGTATTTTAATTCTTAGAATTATCATTTCAATTGCAGCTGTGCAGGCTCTAGAAAGAGGACTTAAAAGGCAAGTTATTAATTTTTAGGACAATTCCTGATGATCCTCACTCAGATCTGCTCTGGCAGACAGTGCCCATCCCCATCCCTGGGAGGGTTTTGGGGTTTTTCTCTCAGATTGGGGTCACTGCTGCTCTCCTGGGCACAGGATTTTGATTTTGTCTATGGGAATGTCTCAGATTGGGGTCACTGCTGCTCTCCTGACTCTCATCTGGGCACAGGATTTTGTCTATGGGAATGTCCCAGTCCCAGCTCTGGGCTCTGGGCAGGGCAGGACAGCTCAGGGTATTGGTGCACATCACTGGAGGTGAATCCATGCCATGTTTGCTCCGTGGTGTGGCTTTTCTCTGTCCCTCTGGGCAGCAGTGTGTCCCTGCCCCTTCCTGGCTGGAAAACCTCTCCACCCTCAGCCAGGAGCGATTTCTGGATCAGCCTCTCCTTGTGAACCCGATCTCAGTACAGAGACACAGCCATGAGCTTGCAGACTCATTTTCCAGAAGGTCCACCAAGAACATAATCACAAATTCTCACACCGACCCTCACTCTTAGCATGAGAAACAGTAATTTTTAATTATTTCCATTTTAAGGGGTATTTGGGCTAAAAAGCACCAAATAATGCTGTGATTCCCCTGTGGTTGCTTTTCAAGAAATGAGATCAGACCCTTCACCAGCTCCATTGCCCTCTCTGGACACAACACCAGAGCTCAGTCTGTGAGTAAGAGCAGGTTTGTCTTTCATAAAAGTATTCACCAGTGTGCGGGAAAGAGTCTCTCAGCACAAATATTATTCACTTCTAAATTCTTTTTAAGCTTCAAGTTGTTCAGCAATGAAAGGAGAGAGCAATCTAATCAGAGCAGCACTTGCTACATTTTGAAGTGAGAGCCATCTCACAATTCACAGGCTCAATCATTTTCCAATCACAATTAACGTCATGTTAGCTAAGGAGTCAGGAGAGAAAAATAAAGGGATGGGCACTGTGCGGAGAGGAAATGTGGTGAAGGCTCACATGCTGCTCATTTTCAAAGCTCCTGAGCTCACATTACTGAATAATCAAAATGCTCCTCTTGGAAAATTGAAGAAATGAGATAGACGATCCCAAATAAACCCCACCAAAGCAAACGCTTCCCAGTGTCCCCAATAAACCCCACCAAAGCAAACGCTTCCCAGTGTCCCCAATAAACCCCACCAAAGCAAACGCTTCCCAGTGTCCCCAGCTGAGAATGGTGACATTCACTGGGCTGTTTCCTTTGTTTCCCCACATTTCCTGGAGCCAGCGGGGGCTGCAGGGAGGGAGGAGGGCACAGGACCCTGGAGGATGGAGGGGGGGTCTGTGCTGTGTGTGCTGAGCCCCA
The DNA here is from genome assembly GCA_009741485.1 of Malurus cyaneus samueli. Lineage (NCBI taxonomy): Eukaryota > Metazoa > Chordata > Aves > Passeriformes > Maluridae > Malurus > Malurus cyaneus. Next base: position 30,741,714 of record CM019221.1, read on the forward strand.
GCTCTGAGCCCTCTGAGCTGGAGCTGCTCTGCCAAAGGACAACCCCAACCTGCTCTGATAGCACCAAACCCACCTCTCTGCCAAAGACCAAAACCAAACCCAACCTGCTCTGCCAAAGGTACCAAACCCAAACCCACCTGCTCTGATAGCTCCAAGCCTCAACTGCTTCGGCCAAACCCAAACCCAACCTGCTCTGATAGCTTCAAACCCAAACCCAACCTGCTCTGATAGCTCCAAGCCCAACCTGCTCTGCCAAAGGACCAAAACCAAACCCAACCTGCTCTGCCAAAGGACCAAAACCAAACCCAACCTGCTCTGCCAGCACCAAACCCAAGCTGCTCTGCCAGCACCAACGCCAACCTCTGTGTGGCACTTCCTGGCCTCCATCAGCACCCCTGCACACCTGGATGGGACATTGTAAAATTCCACTTCTCCAAACTTCAGGAAATACAGAATTTATGGCGAGGTAGAGCAGTCTGGTCAGAACACGGTTCATTTCCACCCTCTGACAGTTCCGGGGGTATTGGACATTGCCCTGCACTGACAGTCCCCATTTCAGAGCACAAATCAGGGCAGTGAGGGGTGTTTGCCCAGAGCTCTGTCTGCTGCAGACTCTCGACATTGCCCTGCACTGACAGTCCCCATTTCAGATCCCAAATCACGGCAGTGAGGGGTGTTTGCCCAGAGCTCTGTCTGCTGCAGACCCTCTGGTTTGTTTTTTGCAGAAAGCAAACCCTGGGATCATCTCTTCCCCAGGAATTTGGAGGATCTAAAGTGAAACATGACTGCAGCAGCGTATGTGATATTAAAAGGAAGGTGGAGAGTTAGTTAAGGGGAAGCAAACATGAAGAGATGTGGTCATATTTGTCAGCTGCTGTTATAACCCCATCGCTCACGCTTTTCCCATATAAAATCATTTCAAATTGCAATGAAACCTTGCGAGCCCTGCAGTTATCCCGGCTGACAGCCCGCAGCAGTCGCTGGTTGGCTCTCACTGTCATTTCATCAGCAGCTGTCACTTGCTGTAGGTAGAAGGATTTAAAGGATAAGGGGAGAATTATCTCCTGACATCAGTCACAGGTGCTGGAAGGAAACGAGTGTTTTATGGATCCTGAGGGCAGGGAGGACCCTGGTGCCCCTCCTGAGCCTTTGGGGTGGTGAACCTGGGCAGGAAACACCTCAAGGACAGCCCTGGCCAGGCTGTGCTTTGGGAAACTGGGATTGCTCTCCAAGCAGCTGGGAGGAAAAGCAGGGAACTGCTGCCCCAGAGAGCCTGGTGCTCCTGATCCCCTGGGTCAGGACATGGAGGGTGAGAACAGAGAGGGGTGGGAGGAGGCTCGGGATGGCTGTGCCATGGGGTGGGATGGACGAGCCCTGGGATGGGATGGACGAGCTCTGGGATGGCCTTATCCTGCACTGTCCATGCCCTGCCCTGTCCATACGCTGCCCTGTCCATACCCTGCCCTGGCCATACCCTGCACTGGCCATACCCAGCACTGGCCATACCCTGCACTGTCCATACCCGGCACTGTCCATACCCTGCACTGGCCATACCCTGCCCTGTCCATACCCTGCACTGGCCATACCCTGCCATGTCCATGCCCTGTGCTGCCGGACAAGCTCTGGGCACACAGAGAGCCTCTGGTGCACTCTGGGCTGAGGGAGAAGCCTCTCGCTGAGCAGGAGGAGCCCTCCCTGCCCAAGGGATCAGATGTGCCATGGACTGGCTCAGCAAAGACCCAGGGACAGGGAGCTGATCTCAGACACTGCCAGTGGTCACTGCATTGGGGGAATGTCTGTCCCTTCCCACTATAAAACTCTTTGGATCACTTTAAACAAAGTTTATCCAAAAGTTTAAACAAAGTTTGCAAAGTGCAGTGCAGAGGTCTAGGGAAGAGAGGATTTGGCTTTTGGATCAGTGCATGAGGATTGAAGAAAGGACTCCACTCCTCCTGGGCTGTTTCTCCATCCTTGCCAACCCCAGCTGCAGTCGATGTCAGAGGCTGTGGTGCCCTGTCCCTCCTTCACCCAGCTCCATCCTCACTGTCCCTCCTGTCCCTCCTGTCCCTCTGAGCTCTCTCTGGGGCTGTTCACATCTGGGCACACACAGAACCCCACAGGACTGACCTTTCCTGCAGCCATTTATTCACAACATCCTTTCCCTGCTCCCCCCTGATGCCCATTGGGTTCTATTTATCATCAGCCTAATGATTTTGGTAATATTGTAAATTAAATTATTTCAGCATAGCTGCTTTGGATCCCCAGGTTTTACTCTAATTAGTGCTAATGTTTTGAATCATCTCTGGCTTTAAAGCAAAATTTGATTTGGGCTTAAAAAATGATAATTCCCGTGTATCTGCAGGATCTGTTTTCTTTTTCAATGCATTAATTTTCCATCACCAAATTAGAATGAAAAGAAATAAAAATTTCTAGCGCATTTTAGAGTCATTTTGAATTAGTAAAACTATTTTGCGCTAATGAAATTGAAATATTGTCATGATGATAATCTTCAAAAGTCTTTATTTTTGTAAGTGTAAGCACTAATGGCTTCACTTGGACAAGCTCTTTGGGAATGGAAGATCAAAAACGTTCCTTTTAAACTGTTGAAACAAAATGTGTCGCTTGACTGAAATACTTGATTTCAGCATTTTAAAACCAAAATTTTATTGAACTTTATTTGATGTTTTAAAACAAACCCGATTTAAATGACAATAGAATTTTCCATTGAATAATCATTTGACTTTCAAATGGAACGAACATGGAGCAAATAATCAACAGAGAGCTTTGGAGTGTCCAAGAATCAGCTGAGGCAGAAACAAATTCCAGCATCTGTCAGCGCTTCAGAGGAGTCCTGGATACACAGAAAAAATAAGGGACACCTGAGCAAGGGACTGTCCCCACAGGCCAAAGGAATGGGGACCATTATCATCCTGATTAACTCCTGTCCCTGCCATCTGCACCCTCCAGCCCTGCCCCGGGCAGCTGTGCCCCTTCCAGCTGTGGAGAGGGGGCTGGATGCTCTTCCAGATGTGGGGAGGGGCTGGATGCTCTTCCAGCTGTGGGGAGGGGCTGGATGCTCTTCCAGCTGTGAGGAGGGGGCTGGATGCTCTTCCAGCTGTGGGAACAGGGGCTGGATGCTCTTCCAGCTGTGAGGAGGGGGCTGGATGCTCTTTCCAGCTGTGGGAACAGGGGCTGGATGCTCTTCCAGCTGTGGGAACAGGGGCTGGGAGCCTCTATCCAGCTGTGGAGGGCTGGATGCTCTTCCAGGCTGTGAGGAGGGGGCTGGTGCTCTTTCCAGCTGTGGGGAGGAGGGATGGATGCTCTTCCAGCTGTGAGGAGGGGGCTGGATGCTCTTCCAGCTGTGGAGAGACAGGGGCTGGATGCTCTTCCAGATGTGGGGAGGGGCTGGATGCTCTTCCAGCATGTGGGGAGGGGCTGGATGCTCTTCCAGATGTGGGGAGTGGGCTGGATGCTCTTCCAGCTGTGGGGAGGGGGCTGGATGCTCTTCCAGATGTGGGGAGTGGGCTGGATGCTCTTCCAGCTGTGGGGAGGGGCTGGATGCTCTTCCAGCTGTGGGGAGGGGCTGGATGCTCTTCCAGCTGTGGGGAGGGGCTGGATGCTCTTCCAGCTGTGAGGAGGGGGCTGGATGCTCTTCCAGCTGTGGGGAGGGGCTGGATGCTCTTCCAGCTGTGAGGAGGGGGCTGGATGCTCTTTCCAGCTGTGGGAACAGGGGCTGGATGCTCTTCCAGCTGTGGGAGGGGGCTGGATGCTCTTCCAGCTGTGGGGAGGAGGGATGGATGCTCTTCCAGCTGTGGGGAGGGGGCTGGATGCTCTTTCCAGCTGTGGGAACAGGGGCTGGATGCTCTTTCCAGCTGTGGGAACAGGGGCTGGATGCCTTCCAGTGTGGGGAGGGGCTGGATGCTCTTCCAGATGTGGGGAGTGGGCTGGATGCTCTTCCAGCTGTGGGGAGGGGCTGGATGCTCTTCCAGATGTGGGGAGGGGCTGGATGCTCTTCCAGTGTGTGGGAGGGGCTGGATGCTCTTCCAGATGTGGGGAGTGGGCTGTGATGCTCTTCCAGCTGTGGGAGGGGGCTGGATGCTCTTTCCAGCTGTGGGAGGAGGGATGGATGCTCTTCCAGCTGCAGGAATGACCAAATCCCCTTTGGGGTGGCTCTGTCTCAGCACCGAGCAGATGCTGTGATCCCCAGGGTCCTGCAGGGGCGGGCAGATCTCTGAAGGAGAGGACAATCATTGTTTGTGGGGTGTGTTTTTATGGGTGTGTTTTTGTGGGGTGTGTTTTGATGGGGTGTTTTTATGGGTGTGTTTTTGTGGTGTGTTTTTGTGGGTGTGTTTTTGTGGGTGTGTTTTTGTGGATGTGTTTTTATGGGGTGTTTTTCGAGGGTGTGTTTTGGGCGGGTGGTGTGTGTTTTGGTGGGTGTTTGTGGGGTGTTTTGATGGGTGTTGTTGATTTTTGGGTGTGTTTTTGTGGGTGTGTTTTTGTGTGGTTGTGGTGTTTTTGTGTGTGTGTGTTTTGTGTTGTGGTGTGTTTTGATGGGTGTGTTTTTGTGAGTGTGTTTTTATGGGTGTGGTTTTTGTGGGGTGTTTTTGTGGTGTGTGTTTTTGTGGGGTGTTTTTATGGGGGTGTTTTTGTGGGGTGTGTTTTGATGTGCTGCTGTGTGTGCTGGAACAAGCTCTCCTCAGTGACAGACTGCCACTAAAGCTTTCTGTTTGCTTCAGCTGCACAACAATAACAACTTTCATCAGAGGAAAGGAAGGGCCGGCAGCCTCCTTGTGTGAAACACTTTTTATTAGGTCTGAGACTGAGGATGGCTCTTGGTGAGAAACACTGCTTTATTGCAGCAGGCTGGGAGATGAGATAAGAGTGAAACACCAAACACTGCACAAAAGGAATGTGTGAAAAATTGGAATGATAAAGTCTTTGGAGCAGGCTCCTGCTCGGGTGTTTGAGGTGCAGCATTGCTTCGTATTTGCTGGAGAAGTGGAGGGGAACTGCAGTGTAATCAATTAAAATTGGTGCCTGGACAAAGCTGTCTCGAAGCAAATAAAATAAATAAATTACTTCTCTGCCTTTTTGTCGAGGTTGTGTGAGTTTGCAAAGAGAGGATGAGGCTGCAGGAAACACTCCAGTGCCAGGACAAGACTCTCCTGAGGATTAACCTGAGGGAGAGGATGCTGTGGGACAGGGATGGGGGAAGAATGCAAGCCACTCAATATGAGTGATAAAGCAAACTTCAGCTTTATTCGTGTCACACACTGGTCATATATGCTCATAGCTAATTATTTCTACTTGAAATAACTATTTCTACTTGAATTAACTATTTCTAGTTAATTATTTCTACAATATCATTGGCTAAGCACAGAAAGTTACACTCTCCTTTCACTCCCCTCTTTGGTTCTTTCCCAATCTCTCACAAACATCCCGACCCTGACTGTTCTCAGTGCTTGCATCCTGCAACATATCCAAAACATTCTGTCTTTGCACACTCTGGACACACGCATCCTGCAATGTTTCCCATTATCAGCACAGAGGCCCAGTGCTGCCCCTGAGCAATATTTTCAGTTATTAATGAAAAGGTATAAAATTTGCTATCACCCAGTTTGCTCCCACAAGCCTTCCAGGGAGCTGAGTCCCTTTTCATTAAGGGGAACAGGACATTGTGCAACAGGACACCATAAACAATGTGGTTGCTGGGTGCTGGACTGCAGGATTGGGGACATGGGTGCACATGGTGGCTTGGCAGTGCTGATTTGGGGACATTGGGCCGCAGGGTGCTTGGCAAGTGCTGGGGAATTTGGGGACATGGGGAGTGGTGGCCTTGGCGTGTGATGGAATTTGGGATATGGGGGACTGGTGCCTTGCGGATGGGGAATTTGGGACATGGGGACATGGTTGGCTTTTGCAAGTGTGGGGGGAATTTGGGGACATGGGTGCCTGGTGGCCTTGGCAGTGCTGGGGAATTTGGGGACATGGGGCAGTGGTGGCTTTGGCAGTGCTGGGGAATCTGGGACTTGGGGCAGTGGTGCTTTGGCAGTGCTGGGGATTTGGGAATGGGGCCGATGGTGGCTTTGGCAGTGCTGGGGAATTTGGGGACAGGGGTGATGGGTGGCCTTGGCAGTCTTGCCGGAATGGCTGGATCTGTGCTTCAGAGGTTTTTCCAGCCTCAGCGATTCTGTGGGTTTTAGGAAAGCAGAACAGGTTCACTCTGCTGCAGTGTGATATCCCTGCTGATATTCCAGGGCTGCCCCAGGCTGGCTGCTGATACCCAGCCCAGAGTTCCTGCGCCTCCATCCCTCTCCTCTCCTCGTGGGAAGGGAGTGAAGGGTTCTGACCCTGATCCCAACAGCAGCATCACCCCTGCTCTGCTCTGGGCTTTGAGATCCTCACCCCGATGGTGTTGGCCCAGCAGAGCTCCCCACCCAGCTCTGGGGTCACACCCTGGGTTACAGGAACACCTTTCTCATTCTGGATGGCTCCTGGAGCTGCTGACCCTGATCCCAACAGCATCACCCTGTGCTCTGCTCTGGGCTTTGAGATCCTCACTCGATGGTGTTGGCCCAGCAGAGCTCCCCACACAGCTCTGGGGTCACACCCTGGGTTTGAAGGATTCTGACCCTGATCCCAACAGCAGCATCACCCCTGCTCTGCTCTGGGCTTTGAGATCCTCACTCGATGGTGTTGGCCCCCAGCACTCCCCACACAGCTCTGGGGTCACACCCTGGGTTCCAGGAGCACCTTTCTCATTCTGGATGGTTCCTGCTGACCCTCCAGCCAGGGAGAGCTGCCCCTCTGTCAGTTTTGTTGATTTTATGGTACCAAACATCTCCAGCTGAACTCCCAGCAGCATCCAAGAGGTGTTTGCTCCTCCGCTGAACCCCAAGATCATTGAAGGAAAGGTGATTACAAAGAAAACATAAAGAAAAAAAAAAGGATGAGGGAAAAACACTGATAAGGTTTTTAATCCAACACGCAGAGGATAAAGGCAGCACTGTTAAGAGTGTTCAGCCCTGGCCCATTCAGTGCTGTTATTCCAGAAAACAGCTGGAATTATTTCTGTTTGATGGTGGGGTCCACACGAGGAGAAGCTCTGCCCTCCAATTCCCTCTCGCTGCATTGCTCTGTTATCTCCAGCTCTCAATTTTCCATCTCGTGCCTTTATCTTGTCTTGGCAATAGCATTGAATATTGATAAGTAACTAAATGTAGACATTTCCCCAGGTGATCTTCCCCTGAAAACCCAGATTTGCACTTTTTTGGGTGCCATATGGGTGCAATTACCCATTAACTCCCAAGGAGGATGGTTAAATCCAGCAGCACGTTAAGGTGTGCAATATGTGGGCTGAGATTGTTTTCCTGCTGGCATTTACTTGCAAGAATTTAAATTTCCTGTCAATCACAAGGCAAGCAAGTTATTTTCACTGTGCCATTGAGACCCAACTGTCACAAAGAAAACATCACAAAAGGCACAAAAATGGCACCTTTTTGATGGTACAACATGATTACCCTGATCTTATATTTTGTTGTGGTTTCTATAGATTATTTTTCTGCTTTTTTTTTTCTTTTTCCAGAACAAAGTTCTTGCTTTGATGCTTTTCTTTGATAAAGTTATAAAGCTGTGCCAAAGATTTGAAATCTGTCATGGGACTTCTCTCTTCTCGGGAACGAGTTGCAAATGATGTCCCCCATAGTTTTTTAAAAAAAGCTGCCTTGCCTCTCAATCAGCAAATATTCCTCCATGACACTGTGAATCTCTCACTTTTTCATCTCTGCTTTTGTCTGAATCCTGCTGAAATATTAACAGGGTTCCTGGCAGCGCTGAGCTCCAGAGCCTGCTCAGCACATCCCCGTTAGTGCTGATTTTGGGGGGATTTCAGGGCAGCAGCCGCCCCCACTCAGGGACCATCATAAACCCTTTCCTGGCACCAGCAGGTTTTCCCAAACCCCCTCCACACTCAGGAACAGCTCAGACCCTTCCCTGGCACCAGGAGATTTCCCAAACCCCTCCCCACTCAGGGACCATCACAAACCCTTCCCTGGCACCAGCAGCTTTTCCCAAACCTCCTCCCCACTCAGGGACAACACAAACCCTTCCCTGGCACCAGGAGATTGTCCCAAAACCCTCCCAACACAGGGACTATCACAGACCCTTCCCTGGCACAGGGGACACCATCATAGACCCATCCCTGGCACCAGCAGGTTTTCCAAACCCCTCCCCACTCAGGGGACACCAGAACAGACCTTCCCTGGCACCAGGAGCTTTTCCAAACCCCCTCCCCATTCAGGGACCATCTCAGACCCTTTTCTGGCACCAGGAGATGTCCCAAACACCCTCTCCACTCAGGGACAGCACCACAACCCTTCTCTGGCACAGGGGACACCATCATAAACCCTTCCCTGGCTCCAACAGGATTTTCCAAACCCCCTCCCCACTCAGGGACAGCACCACAAACCCTTCCCTGGCACCAGGAGTTTGTCCCATAACCCTCCCAACACAGGGAGCTCCAGCTCAGCACCACGGCTGGATGGGATCACACCCCAAAGCAGGGCTGAGACCAGGAACCCCAAATGACCTGGATCAGGAGCCTGGGATGGGGTCAGCAGCCTCAAAAACCCCAAATGAGCTCAATAAACCCCAAATGAGCTCAACAAACCCCAAATGAGCTCATTGAACCCCAAATCAGCCCATTAAACCCCAAATGACCTCAATAAACCCCAAATGATCTCAACAATCCCCAAATGACCTCAATAAACCCCAAATGACCTCAATAAACCCCAAATGACCTCAATAAATCCCAAATAACCTCATTAAACCCCTATGACCTCATTAAACCCCAAATGACATCCTCAGGAGCACAAGGGATAAAGTTTTTGTTCTCGTTGGGTAACAAAGCCCCAACCATGTGAGTGCAGACCCCTCTCCTGTCTGTGCTCACGGGCAGAGCTTTGGGCAGTGGGATCCTTCCCGACCCCTCCACCCCATTCAGATGCCCCAAACACCAATTTGTGCCCGTTCCACCCCTGTGACTCCTCAGATCCCGCTGTGTCCCCGAGGCAGGGCTGGGAGGGCACAGCAGGGATTTTGGGCTCTGCAGCACACCCCAAAAAGGGAGAAATCCCCAATAAACTGCAGCCCTGACCCCAAACAGTGATAGCAAAAGGAGCTCTTGGTGTCTGTGAAAAGCCACGCTGCCTGCAGGAGCATTGGTGCCACATCTATCCATCCTGCTGGCAGGGAAGGGTTATTAATGCTGTGCTTTTAACCATGGGCATGCTCCTCTTCAAATAAAAAAAATAAAAAAAAAAAAGTGAACCTTGGAGTTGCCAGATGAGGAGTTCATTTATCATCGTGAGCGATGCTGAAACACTCGAGCTCTCACATCTGTCAAATGTGGGATGGGAGGGGACAGCCCTGGTGGGGGAGGATTTGTATAAAAACCATCACCTGCTGCTGGAATTGCACATTTCCAGGGATGGGTTACAGGGGCACAGGGAATGGGGTCACAGTGCCAGAGGGAATGGATGGGATTTTGGGCAGGAATGGATGGGATTTTGGGCAGGGATGGATGGGATTTTGGGATGGAATTGTTCCCTGCAGGGTGGGCAGCCCTGGCACAGCTGTGGCTGCCCCTGGATCCTGAGTTGCCCAAGGCCAGGCTGGACATTTGGACGTTGGAGCTGTCCCTGGGTGGCACTGGGTGGTTTTGGGGTCCCTGTGACCCCAATGCCGTCCAGGACTCTGTGATTTCAGGGGCCATGGACCCTGCAGGGCTGTACACAGTCCCAAACCCCAACATTTCAGTTTTATTTTCCCTCCTGGCTCCACATTCCCCTGTGAACACACACACCACTCCTCCCTCCACAAGCGACGCACACAAATCACCACTGCTGAGTATTTGAAACCCCATTTCTCACTTCTTTGTGAATTCTGTTGAAATTCCTGCGCTCCCTCCCCGACAGCGAGCAGGTGGGAGCCGAGTGTGGAGGCAGCAGAGGAGTAAAACACCGAGTTGTAGTAATTCAGTTGTAAATGTCGGCGCTGTGCGTGTGGGCGCCAGAACCTTTCTTAAAAATAATTCAGATAAACTCCCATTTACAGCTTTGTAAACCCAGCACCCCCCCAGGACACAGGGAGATGGATTCTGTGGTGCTGCCAAAGCCAGGTGATTAATAATTATAATTTTTAAAAATCATAATTTTTCCAGCTGCTGACAATGCCTTTTGCATATAATCATGTCTCGCTCAGTGCATGATGGTGGTGTTTTTTTTTTTTACTGAGTTTTTAGAAATAGGTTTTTGTTAAGCTTCAGCTCAAAAATAATTTTTGAAACCTTGTAACTTAATCAATTTTTTCAAATCTGCTCAATCAAATCTACTGAAAAAAAAAATGACCAAAAGCAGCCGTCACTTCTGTTTCAGAGTGAGACTGAGGGGTGGCAATTCCAGGGCTCGGGAGCATTGCACAATGCAGAGAATAAACTGCAATAATTGTGCCATCCCACCTGTTCCCATTCAGCTATTGATAAGAACCTTATCAGCCTTTGGAGACACTGATTCATTGTGCTGTGGAGTAGATACGAAATAAATAAGTTCTCGATGGAAGCTGTTAGAATGAATTCCCTCCCTGTTATGCGTATTAAAGGAATTTCAGCCCATCAGGAACTAATCACATTTCATTTTCTCCTGTTTTATTTTTTTTTTTTTCACTCATGGTCAACACACACCGGCAGGGCTGAGGTGTGGGATAATCAAAGCCTTCTTCATGCTTGAATAAATTTAATCCTCTTGCTTCATCAGCGCAGTGTATTAAAAAGTCCCCTGACATATTTAGCTTGATTGTTTAAGGCGTCACTCCAGAGCCACAGCATCACAGATTTCACCTGCAATACGGGGGGCCTTTGCTTTTTCATTTGTCTGGAACACGGCACCAGCAATTGGATTGAAATCAGTTCCCTGGAAAAACAAAGCCATTGATGAAGTCATAACACAATCTCCACAACATGAGTGGGGAAATAAGTGAACATTAATTTGGTGTTGGCAGTAGCAGGCAGCACTAATAACACAGGTATTCGGAGCTGTAAATAAGTAATTCAACAATGTAATGTCTTGGCAAGTGGATGTTTGTTTTATAAACAAACAAATTGCAAACAGTTCCACTGTGTTTAAAATCCTAACCTGCTTTTCCACAGACTAATTTTGTTACTGGAAGTGCAGGGTCAGCTCCTGTGTGATCCCAGTGTGGATCAGCTCCTGCAGCACCCAGGACAGGGGAGATGTGAGGAGCTGTCCTTTCCAAAAGAATGGTCCACAAAAGTCAAATCACAGAAGCAAAAAAATCAAGAGGCCACCACAGATGGCAAAAATCACAGAAATGGCTCACAGATGGTCAAAAATAAGAAACAAAAATCACAGAAATGGCAACCCAATGTCAAAAATACAATGACCAAAAACACAAAATGAAACCAGAATGGCAAATCACCCAAATGTGCGGGAGCATGGAGGACTCACTCAGCAAACCACAGCATTGCCCTGTGGAAGCTTACTAGTTAACCCAACCAAGCCATCAGAAGTCCATCAGATGCATCGGAAAATTCCAGCACGGACGAAATAGGCAGCAGCCGCAAATCAATGAAGTCGAAAGCCAGTCACATATGAAAATAAACTATTCTGGTTTTCATAATGAATACCTCATAACCCAACTCGTGGAAATCAGGGGCACGTCTTAAACTTGTATTCCAGACCACGAGTCAGTATAAAAATGGCCAAAAATCACAGAAGATGGCCAAAACACACGGAAATGGCCAAAAATCACAGAAATGGCCAAAACACACAGAAATGGCCAAAAATCACAGAAATGGTCAAAAATCACAGAAATGGCCAAAACACACAGAAATGGCCAAAACACACAGAAATGGTCAAAAATCACAGAAATGCCAAAACACACAGAAATGGCCAAAACACACAGGAATGGCCAAAAATGGCCAAAAATCACCCGCCATGGCCAACACCGGTCAAAATGAAGGGTTTGCTGTGGAGAAGCAGGGGCAGCTCCCACGAGAGGCAGAACAAGTGGCGGGGCACAAACCTTCAGCTGCCAGTTAAAAAGGCTATTATGTAAAACATCGAGCTGGTGAAATGATATTTATTGTTAGTGTGGAGTCTATTACTGTGTCATTAGTAATAATAACACCCAGATAATGAATTGAGCTTTTCTCCTAATGACTTGGGGTGTGGAATCGTTCTTCCCAAGTCCTGTTCTTGAGAAGACCACACACCAGGCAATTAATATTGTCACTGGCATAGCGAAGATCCCAGCCCCACTGTGATTAGAGCAAATGAATAATTTGCCATTCAGATGGATTGAGAATAAAACCAGGATGTGACTGAGAGCAGAATTCCTGAGTTGCGAGCTGCAATAATTAACACCCAGCAGAGAAGAGGGGGAATGGTTTAGAAAGGACTGAGCTGGAGACTTCTCAAGGGGCTCTGAGAACCAAAATCCCGTAATTCAGATTCATTCCTGGATCCGAAGGGAGCCTGTGAGGAAGATGGAGAGGGACCTTTCATCAGGAACTGGGGACAGGGCGAGGGGGAATGGCTTCCACCAACTGAGGGCGGGATTAGGGGGATTTGGGGAAGAAAAAAAAAAAAAAAAATGGAAAGAAAGCGTTGGGCCCTGGTCCCTGGGGTGTCCAGCCAGGCTGGACATTGGTTGGGGACAGTGGGAGGTGTCCCTGCCATGGCAGAGTGGGGTGGGTGGGATTTAAGGTTCTCCCACCCAAACCAGTCTGGGACCCTACAATGAGCTGGCAGAAGGTCATGGAGATGTTTTTCCCCAGTTCCAGGGGCTGTGTGGCACCCTGAACCCTGCTCTGGTGGCCCCAGGCAGTCCCATCACCAGTCCCCCCTCTGTGGCCCCCTGGTTCCCCCTCCCCAAGGACTCCTCTGGCTCTTCTCATTCTCCTCCAGTCACTCAAAGCTGCTGGAACTGATCCCAGCTCTCAGGGGAGCTGAGTAGTGGCTGATGACATGAGAACCTCCAGTTAAAAAAAATTAAAAGGCAGCCAGAAATACCTGGGAGAGAAAAAAAAAAAACCCCGCCATGTAACATTTATCATGGGGAAAATAATGATTGCAATCATTATGACAGGAAATGAAGGATGAGTCAGTAATGCAATTGTGTTTTTGAAATAACAGTGCTTGGTTAACATCAGTCCTGAGTCTGGAAAATGGGATTGAAACGGATCATGGGGCACCGGAGCTTTAGGGAATATAAAGGATCTGTGAGGAATGAATGAAGATGTGAATAACTCAGCACATGCCACACTCAGTGTCACAGACACAGGGAAGAGCCACGATGGGTACGGGACACTCAGCTCCTCTGTGTCCATGGGTTTGGGTGAAAATCTCTCTGTTTGTGTCCTGCAGATGTGCCAGAACCTCCTGTGCCATTCAGAACCTCTTGTCCCATTCCCCTCCTCTCTGTTTGTTTTCTCCAGATGTTTCAGAAGCTCCTGTGCCATTCCCCTCCTCTCTGTATCCTCCAGATGTTTCAGAGGCCGCTGTGCCATTCAGAACCTGCTGTGCCATCTCCCTTTTCCCATTTCGAACTCGTGCATCGCCTTCTGTTTCTCCAGATGTTTCAGAAGCTCCAGTGCCATTCCCCTCCTCTGTTTGGCTCCCCTCTCAGCCTGGCCGAGCAGGATGTGCATTCCTGAGCATTGGTTTGCAAACGGACCCCGCAGTGTTGGTTATATCCCATAAACCCTGAACAGAGCAGGAGATTCAGGTGAGGGTCCCTGTCACTGGAATGCACGGGACTGCACCATGGGCTCTGTGAATGTATCCGTGAATTTCAGGTCCCCATCAGGCGGGTCCTCTGGTCCCGGTGAGGGGTGGCTGTGGGATGAGCCAAACTCCTCCAGTGACATTTCCAGGAGTGTCCCCATCACAGGAGGGCACAGGGTCCTCCTGCATCCCTCAGGGTGAGGGGTGGCTGTGGGGATGAGCCCAGCTCCTGTTCCAGTGACATTTCACTGCTTTGCTGTGGGGGAAAAAAGTGGCCCCACAAGCCCTGAATCAGAAACTCAGCCAATTATCGTGTGTGACCGAGTCCTGGGAAAAGAAAAGGAGAGTTAACAGCCACATGGAGGAGGAACAGCACATCCTTGAGAAAAGCAGATTGGAATGTAGAATTGATAACGCAGGTGGTGGAAATTATAAACTATACTATACAGTAGCTTTTGCAAACTCACCAATTATGTCTGGATTACTAATTAAACAGCTTCTGTGACAATGTATGTTTGACACAAATGTTTACCCTAGTTGCTAAAGTGGATAAAAGAGCTTGTCCCACAATAAGTTCTTCTTTCTCTCTTTTTTCACCCATTTTTGTGTGTATTTTGTAATCTATGTCTTTTTGTCGCTGTTTGGCCCGAGCAGCGACACTTTGGGGATGCTCTGGGGTGTGTTGGGGAGCCCACAGTCCCTGGTAGGTGTATTTACAGTGGAGGTTTTGTGAACACACAGAACAGATCAGCCGAGGGACACTGCTGTCCCCTCCCCTGGTGACAACAGCCAGGTGGGACAGACTGCACTGCGGGAAGGGGACGGGGGTGAGCACTTTGAGCTCCTTCCAGCACAAACCTCTCCGGGATCCCGTGGTGCTGTCAGGAACTCCACACGGCTGAGAGAGCTTCTCCTGACTGCTCTGCAATGCTGAGGATGCGAAAAACCAAAAAAAAAACCACCCAAAACTGTTCCTCTGAGGATGCAAAAAACCCAACCCAAACACCGGGATGCAAACAAACTTCCTCTGAGGATGCAACCCAAAAAAACAAAAAACCAACAAAACGCTCTGGACAAAACCCCAAAACTGTTCTCTTGAAAAATACACAACTCTCTGAGGATTGCTAAAAAAAACCCCAAAACTGTCTCTAGATGCAAAAAAACCAGTCTCTGAGTGATGCAAAAAGTTTCCTTGATGATGAAAAACAACCACAACCAAAAAAAAAAAACAACCAAACTTGTTTCTCTCTGAGGATGCAAAAAAAAACCCAACCCAAAACTGTTTCTCTGAGGATGCAAAAAAAACCCAAAAAACAACCCAAAACTGTTTCTCTGAGGATGCAAAACATTAAAACCAACCCAAAACTGTTTCTCTGAGGATGCAAAAAACCCAAAAAAGCAACCCAAAACTGTTCCTCTGAGGATGCAAAAAACCCACAAACACTTCCATTGCTGCACGGGATTCCTGTGAGTTTATCCTTCCTCTCTCAGTTGGGAAGAACTCCTGTTCAATTGAAGTTTATTTATATTAATTCTGAGGGTTGGAATTTTTAGAAACAGCATTTCCTCGTAGCCTTTGGCTGGCAAGTGCCAACCAGGGCGCCTTCAGCCGGGGTTTTAGATCTCCATTTATCACACACTGCCTTATCTCTTCCAGGCAAAATAAACAGTTACTGAGGAACATCTTTGTGACACGGGAAAGGCTGAAATGGTGTTTGTGCACTACAATCAGCCCTACAAATGTTTCAAGCGAGTTTTTGTAAATGCCATTCAGGTTCTCAAATGTTTTAGAAGGAAATGAAGAGCTGCTGAACGTTGACAAAGACAAAAAGAAAGCAAAAGAGAGAAAAATGAGGAGTCGTGGCTGGTTCTGGGCATCTCCAGGGATGGAGCTGCTGTGCTGAGACCCCCACACCGATGCCTCAGAACACAAAACCCATAAAAAAAATTGTATTTGCCATAAAAAATGGCAGTTTGTAACCATTCAGAATTGTTCTTCTTTCCCTCTAGCACTAGATTTATTTATTTATTGCCTGGTTTGTTTGTTTTTATTTTAATAATTTTTTTTTATTTATTTTTGTCCTGTTGCCCTCGAAGAAGGTGAAAGGCTGAGCTGTGAACTCCTCTGCACTGTAGGGAAGGGAGATAAGGAAATAGTGAATATTGTGGGATTTGCACATTTTCCATGTTTCTGTGGCCTTTTTACATCATTTGCACAGTTGGGCTGTGAGGAATCTCAGGCTCTGACCCACCTGGTCCAGTGGGAGCTGCCCATGGTGGGAGGGTCAGACCAGGATGAGCTTTAAGGTCTGTCCCACCCCACCCTCCCATGGTGATTCTGTGATCCCAAACCCCTTTTGGGGCTGTTTCCCCATTTCCCTGGGTTTGGCCGGGCTGCAGGAGCACAGGAACAGCCTGAACTCTGCAGCGAGGACGAGGCTCAGCACACACCACACACCCGACCCTTCTGAAATGCATTCCTGTTGTGACATTTTCTGTTCTTGCTACAATTTTTGTCACTGCGAGGAGGAATCTGGGATTGCATTGTCTCATTTTCACATTGCCGTGCCATACTCTGTTGACCTTTTTAATATTCAGTATTTTGAATGGTTGACCACTGCAATCCTCCTCTTCCCATTAAAAGGGGAGCCCAAGCTCCAGCAAAGGACTGGGGTGACCAGGGAATTGAAATGAGAAATTCTGAAAAGGTCAGATGGGTGCAGCACTCCACATTTTTCACAAAACATAGGAGCTATTGAAATTCGTCTGCCTCCTCTCTGTGACAAAGGCTGTTCCAGCAGCAAAAATAAAAATAGGTACAACATCAATCTAGTGTTCTGCTAACAGCAGCGCTGGGAAAACGGTGGGGCTGTATAATTCCTCCCATTGTTATTACAGTTTGTAGCTTCTGCTCCTCTTTGGATGGATTATTGCAGAAATGTAGCAGAAAGCTTAATTTCCATTTGATTCAGGAATCTATTTGTGGTGCTGCTCAGGCTCCCAGCATTTCGGAGACACTCCTCGATAAAAAGGTAAAAACTCATTCAAATAAGAAACGCACATTTCTTTCCTGCTTCTTCAGCAACTCGGGAAACATTTCCAGCCCCGTGTCTGCATTAACATTACGGTTATCAGCAGTCATCTGCTGCTCATTGTCCCCGCATAAACAGCCCATTAAAGCCAGGCTGGCACTCCCAGCCCTGCTGCTGTGCAGGAGACGGGAGGGAAAATTCTAAAAGTGCTTCTTGGAATTTAATTTTGATACTGCGTTTGGTACATTTCTTACTCCCATGCTCAAATATCTTTGAGTTTTTGTTTTTATTTATTTTTTTTTTTTTTTTTTTTGTTTTTGTGGTTTTTTGATTTCATGGAATCATGGAATCAGAATCACAGAATCATTTGAGTTGTGAGGAGCCTTAAAGATCATCTGCATTATCCAAAGACCTTAAAGATCTTTGGGTTATCAATCCAAAGCCATTTCCAATGTGCTGTACATGGTCTGTGGTCTGTCAGCCCCAGACTGTTTCTGGTGGTTGGCTGGACCAGACAATGATCTGGTCCTGATCACCATGAGCACTGCTGGGCACGCTGAGCCCCATTCCCATCCCATCCCATTGATCCATCCCATCCATTGATCCCATCCCATCCAATCCCATCCCGATCCCGTCCTCCCTCCCATCCCATCCCATCCCACCCATCCCATTCCCATCATCCCATCCCATCCCATCCATCCCATCCACCCTCCCATCCCCTGATTCCCATCCCATTTCCCCATCCATCCCATCCCATCCCTCCATCCCATCCCACCCCACCCTCCCATCCCATCCCACCCATCCCATCCCATCCCATCCCCATCCCATCCATCCATCCCATCCCATCCCATCCCATCCATCCCATCCATCCATCCCATCCATCCACTGATCCCATTCCCCATCCCATCCCATCCCATTCCCATCCCATCCCATCCCATCCCATCCCAATCCCATTTCCCATCCCATCCCAATCCCAATCCAAATCCAAATCCCCTTTTCCCCCATTCCCATTCCCATCCCATCCCATCCCATCCCATTGATCCCATTCCGCATCCCATCCCATCCCATCCCATCCCATCCCCTCCCATCCCATCCATCCCATCCCATCCCATCCCATCCATCCCATCCCATCCCATCATCCCAACCACTGAGTCATCCCATCAAGGATTTGTGAATGGCTCCCTGCCCCACACGAGGACACGATGGACTCTCAGCCCTATTTCAAGGATGGTGATGGCTTTCAGCCCTATCCCAAAAATGATGATGGGCTCTCAGCCCCATCCCAAGGACAGTGATGGATCCCAGCCCCATTTGAAGGATGATGATGGGCTCTCAGCCCACATTTGAAGGACAGTGGTGGCTCCACAGACCCATTCAAGGATGATGATGGACTCCCAGCCCCATCCCAAGGATGGTGAAGGCTCTCAGCCCTATCACAAAGATGCTGATGGGCTCTCTGCCCCATCCCGAGGACACTGATGGGCTCCCAGCCCCATCCCAATGATGCTGATGAACTCCCAGCCCCATCCCAATGACAGTGGTGTCTCCCAGCCCCATCCTGAGGAGAGGTGATAGTTCCCAGCCCCATCCCAATGATGCTGATGGGCTCTCTGCCCCATCCCAATGATGGTGATGGACTCCCAGCCCCATCCCAATGACGGTGATGGGCTCCCAGCCCCATCCCAAAGTATATGATGGCTCTCTGCCCCATCCTGGGGATGCGAGGATCTCAGCCCATCCCAATGAGGTGGTGATCTCTCATCCCCTCATCAGCCCTGGCACCCAGAGGTGTTCAGCCACAGGAGCTGCTGCAGGCAGGAACAGCAGCTTGGAACAGCTCATTCCACAATCACAGTTCCCATCACAGCAGCCCCATTAGCATAAGGAAATGGAGAAGGAATCAAAATGCACAGAAGAATTTTCTGAGAAACAGATTTTCCCTTCCCTCAGGAATCAGAGAACAATCAAAGAGGCCGTGGCAGCAGCTCTGCTCACCCTGCACGCGGCTCCTGTGAGGTGACAGCGCTCTCAGGACTCAGAGAAACATTTCATCCCCTTCCTTGGCACGGGCAAAATTCCTAACAGGCTGTGAGCTCGAGCCCCAATAACAGATAAACAGACTAACCATTCTTTTCTATTGACACCTTTTCCAATTATATTTTTAAATCGTCTTTGGATTTATTACACCCTGTAATCCTGTCACTTTGTATCATTTACTGCCATGCCTTCCCCTTGGAGGCAAAATTCACCCTCAGAGTGCAGAAATCAGGAACATTCAGATCATCTCTGCAAAATTCACTCGTCAGAGTGCAGAAATCAGGAACATTCAGATCATCTCTTCCAAAATTCACTGTCAGAGTGCAGAAATCAGGAACATTCAGATCATCTCTCCAAAATCCTTTCTGAGGCATTTCCTCCTCCAGTTTATTTTGTTGTATGCCATGAGGAGTGACCATGAAGGAACATCAATAAAGTGTCACAAAAGCATCTCCAGCAGCTGCAATAATTCACTGTCTGGGCTGTGTTTCACTCACACTCCGCCCCATTCTGAGAAATTCCCTCTGTTTTGATTTGGGCACTCGATAAATGAAAATCAGTAAATCAGGTCCCGAGGAGGGCTTAATAAAGATCACTCAGTGCTAATTGCAGGTGACTGCTCACAGCTCCAGAACTGCTCTGGAAATGCCACCTGGGACATGGCAAAATCAGGGCTTTGTTTTGTCATTTTGTTTTGTTTTGCCATTTAATGACTGCAAACAGTTATATTAATTTAGTGTTGGTGGCCGCCACCAGCCCTAACTCTTAAAGGTTGAAATGAAATTAAAGACCTTAACAGATTGGAAAGAAAAAATTTAAATGTTATTGACAACCTGCAGGTTGCCCCATGCCAAACACAAATTATGGGTGTGACCTCTTTCTCTTTTTATTAATGGAATGCTGAGCTAAAGCAGAGTTCTGTAAACATTTCCAAAGTTACTCCAGTGCCAGTCCTGAGCAGGCTGTGCAGAGGAGGGAGCCAGGAAATCAGGAGCCCCCTGAGCTCCGTGAGGTTGGTGCCAATCCCGTGTTTGGTGTTTAATTAGGGAGGTCACAATTCTTGTGTTTATTAATGGATCTGTGCAGCTGCTGGAGTGTGGCACACGATCACAGAATGGATGAAACACTCCTCACTTTAGGATTGGAGATGGGGGAGGAAACATTTCATTCCTGTGCTTCATCCCCATCAATTCCACCCAAAAATCACAATTCTGTGTGGTCCTCATACAAAGGATGGGCAAGGGAACCCCATCCCCATTTCCAGGATTTTGAGGAAAGAATTTCAAGCAGATGGAATTCTCTTTTTCACCAATAACTTTATAGGACAAGAGTTTTGTAGAAGCAAGGAGTTAGACAACTTGTAATTGCCTCAAAAGTCATTAAAACCTTACAATGCGTCCTTGTGCTTGTTTTCACTTGCTGATTGATTTGTGCCTTTTACGATGACGAATCTTGACATTTTAAAAAGAATACTCATAAGAGTTAAGATGATGAATCACAGAAGCTGAATTTTATAGCTGTGAAATACCTGTGCAAGGGCAGCACTCACCCATAACCACTGGAAGAACATTTCAAATCACAGAGTGGTTTGGGGTAGGAGGGACCTTAAAGATCACCCAGTCCTACCCACGCCAAGGGCAGGGACACCTTCCCCCATCCCAGAGTGTCCCAAACCCTGTCCAGGCTGGGCTGGGAACTGCCAGGGATGGGGGGATGGCAGAATTCACCCCAAACCCTGTCCAGGCTGGCCAGGACACTGCCAGGGATGGGGAATGGCAGAATTCCTCTATCCCAAATGCCCCAAATCCCATCCAGGCTGGGCTGGACACTCCCAGGGATGGGGGGATGGCAGAATTCACCCAAATCCCATCCAGTCTGTCTGGGACAGTGCCAGGGATGGAGGGATGGCAGAATTCCACCATCCCAAATGCCCCAAACCCTGTCCAGGCTGGGATGGACACTGCCAGGGATGGGGGAATGGCAGAATTTCCTCATTCCAAATGCCCCAAACCCTGTCCAGCCTGGCCAGGACACTGCCAGGGATGGGGGGATTGCAGAATTCACCCCAAACCCTGTCCAGGCTGGGCTGGACACTCCCAGGGATGGGGGGATGGCAGAATTCCCCATCCCAAATGCCCCAAATCCCGTTCAGCTGTCCAGGACACTGTCAGGGATGGGGGAATGGCAGAATTCCCCACCCCAAATGCCCCAAACCCTGTCCAGCCTGGCTGGGACACTGCTAGGGATGGGGGGATGGCAGAATTCCCCATCCCAAATGCCTCAAATCCCATCCAGCCTGGCTGGGACAGGGATGGGGGATGGCAGGATGGTCCCCCACACCTCCCAGGAGCACCAGGAGGTTCCTCCCTGCACTGGGGACACCCCTCAAGGTCATTCCTCGAGGCTCAGAGAAGAGATTTGCCCTCAGACATCGGCGTCACTTCAATATCTACTTGATAATTATGAAGCTGCCTTTGAAATTAGTGATTTAATAAGTAGAGCACTATATAATTGTAGTTGTAACTACCTATATTGTGCAGCAGATAATTCTGATTAAGGTCCTTTATTCTAATCATTATAATCATCAATTGAAATAAGTAATTCATTTGGCATAGATGTGGTTTGGCATCCTTAATCCTGCAGGACAGAGCTCTAGAGAGGCTCAATTACATTTGATAATCCTTTAAATAAACCATAGGCCGAGTCTGGGCTGGGATTAGATCCAGCCAGAGCCAGGCTCTGCTCTGAGAAGGATTTTAGGAAGCAGGGGGTTCTTTCTGCACTCAGGGTTAAACAGGAGAGCATCTCTGATAATTTGGGTGTGAAATGTCTGCTCTTCCCAGGGCAGTGCTGCTCCTCTGCCCAGGGAGCTCCAGTTGAGCTTTACCCCTCTCACAGAGTGGAGGATGCTGAAAACAGCTCCCAGCGTCCCCATCCTGTGACCAAAAACCTGGCTACTCGTGTTTACAGAGAAAAAACATCCCTACAGAAAAAAAAAACAAACTACATTTCTGTTAAAACTGTGAGAGCCAAAGTGGTGATTTTGTTCAAAAACTGAAGGCAAACCCGAGCTTGTTTTCCTCCCCTGAGGGCAGCTCTGGTGTGGAGTGTGCACAGGTTGGGGAGTCACAGTGACACAGAGACCTCGAGCTCTGTGGGGTCACTCAGAATTCCCAAAAACATTCCCTGTTCCTGCAGCACAGCCCAGGAGAGCTCAGGCTGCCCGCAGCTCAAATCTGCCATGGATTTTCTGGGAAAAGGAGGATGGGAACAGGCTGTGTTTGTGAGAGCACGGAGCTCTGGGGTGTGGGGACAGGGCTGTGACACAAACACACACTCAGATTGTCCTGTGACACAAACACACACTCAGATTGTCCTGAGCACCCCAGGACAGGGCTGTGACACAAACACACACTCAGATTGTCCTGAGCCCCCCAGGACAGGGCTGTGACACAAACACACACCGATTGTCCCTGAGCACCCCATGGACACCCCACTGCTCCCTCAGCCCTCTCCAGGGCCACTGCTGCTCCTCACCTGCCCCAGACCTGCCCACTGTGCCCCCTTGGGGATGGAAAGATGGAACAGAATCACCCCTATGGGTCAGAGATGGAGCAGAACCATTCCCTTGGGACAAGGTCAGAGCACAGATTGTGACAGGGCAGCCGGGGTGAGCAGCAGGCAGCAGATGAGATGGTCACAACAGCTCAGGCAGCAGAGGCAGTGAACACACAGATCCTCTCCAAACTGAGGAGCAGCTTTGGGATGCCTCGTCTGGAATAATCCCAGTCCTTCCCGGTATCCCTGTCCCCATCCCATTGGTCTCCCATCCCTTGCCCATCCCATCCCATCCCATCCCATCCCATCCCACCCCATCCACCATCCCATCCCATGAATCCCCATCAACATCCCCATATCCCATATCCCATCACATCCCATATCCCATATCCCATATCCCATTCCCATATCCCATTCCCATTCCCATATCCCATATCCCATATCCCATATCCCATATCCCATATATCCCATATCCCATATCCCTATCCATATCCCATATCCCATCCCCATATCCCATATCCCATATCCCCATATCCCACATCCCATATCCATATCCATATCCCATATCCCATATCCCATATCCATATCCCATATCCATCCCATTCCTGCATTCCTGGAGCCATTGTTCAGGGAGATCTCAGCCCTTTCCCTCACTCTCCCCGAGCGGGGAAGGGGAAATGTGGATAATTACAGGAAAAGGTTTTCAAACACACGGTTCCTCACTGACACATGCTCCGCTCTTGATGTGTTCTCTGCCTGTTCTCATTAAATTTTATACACAGCAAACCTGAACAAAAAAGCTTGTGCAGTGTTAGGGAACAATGCTTCCTTTTTGCCAGAAAAGAGGAGATTTATGGGGAAAATCACTTAAATCTGACAGTCACTGACATCAGTTCTTAGTTCATGAAAAGTGTGTGGGACCTGATGGATCCTCTCCTTTTCATCAGAAAGCTGCTGTTTTTCTTGTCTTGGCTGAGAGTGGGAAGTGAATAATGAGCGTCTTGCTGATTAAAAACCCCTTACCTTCAACTTTAGCCAAAATTCTTTGCACCTGTGACATGAATCATTAAAAAAAATTCTGATTACACACCCCAAAACATTTCATTAAAGGACATTTCTTCAAGCACCTTCCTGGGGAAAAAAAAAAAATAAAATTCTCCTCTGTGAGTGCAGCAGCCGCAGCAGGGAGGCACAAAAGAGGCTGATCCTGAAAAGGCACCCACGGGAGGTGAAACCTCCTCACCTCACACAGAGCGAGCACACAGCAACAGAGAGTTCATCCCCAGAGCCCGTGACTCACCTGGGGCTGCAGCCTCTGCCAGCCTTCCCAAAAACACCTCACAGGGACAGGGACAGGGACAGGGATGGGACAGGACGGGATGGGACAGGGACAGGAAATGGGACAGGACAGGGACAGGGGATGGGACAGTGACAGGGATGGGACCGGACAGGGACAGGGAGGGGCAGGGACAGGATGGAGGGACAGGGAAGAGGGACAGATGGGAACAGGGACGGACAGGGAAGGGAAACAGGACAGGGACAGGTGGACAGGACAGGAATGGGACAGGGACGGGATGGGACAGGACAGGGACAGGGATGGGAAGGACAGGAATGGGGACAGGGACAGGGACAGGACAGGGACGGGATGGGACAGGGACAGGACAGGGACAGGATGGGACAGGGATGGGACAGAAGGGACAGAGAGGGGACAGGACTGGGACAGAGGGGACAGGGCTGGGAGAGAGAGGACAGGGCTGTGACACAGAGGGGACAGGGCTGTGGCACAGAGGGGACACGCTCTGGGTGAGCAGGGACAGGTTCTGGTCCCGCCATCGCCTCTCCCCGCTCTCCTCCTGCCGGGCAGATCCCCCGATGTTCCCGTTCCCGATCCGCCCCGTGAGCGGCTCCGCGCGGTTCCCGGGACTGAGAGAGCTCTGTGGGATCTGCTGAGCTCCGCGGAGACACGGACACACGGACACCCGGACACAGACAACACAACGGAACACGGGACACAGGGACCACAGGACACACAGGACACACGGACACACGACAAATGGACACAGGGGACACACGACACACGGACACACGGACACACAGGACACACAGGACCACAGCACAGCCTGCAGGACACACAGGACACACAGCCAGCTGCAGGACACACAGGACACACAGGACACACAGGACACACAGGACACACGGACACACGGAAACGGACACAAGGCACACAGGCACACGGACACGGGACACACGGACACACGGACGACACGGACACACGACACACGACACACAGGACACACAGGACACACGGACACACGGACACAGGGACACACGGACACACGGACACACAGGACACAGACCGGACACAAGGACACACAGGGACACGGACACACGGGACACACAGGACACACGACACAGGGACACACGGACACACGGACACAGGACACACAGGACACACGGACACACACGACACGGACACACAGACAGGACACACGGACACACGGACACACCAGGGACACACGGACACACGGACACACGGACACACGGACGGACACAGGACGACACAGGACACACAGGACACACGGACACACGGACACACGGGACACACGACACACACGGACAACGACGGGACACACCGGACACACGGGACACACTGGACACACGGACAGGACACACGGACACACGGACACACAGGACACACAGGACACACAGGACACACAGCCAGCCGCAGGACACACAGGACACACAGGACACACAGGACACACGGACACACGGACACACGGACACAGGACACACAGGGACACACGGACACTCGGACAACGGACACAGGACACACGACACACGGACACACGGACACGGGGACACAGGGCACACGGACACACGGACACACGGACACACAGGACACACAGGACACACAGCCACGGCCGGCAGGACAACGGACACACAGCACAGACCGCAGACACACGACACACGGACACACAGGACACACGGACACACACAGACACACAGGCACACGGACACACGGACACACGGACACAGGGACACACACACGGGACACACGGACACAGGACACACGGGACACACAGGGACACCACGGACACGGGACACACGGAACAGGGACCACAGGAACACGGACAAGGGACACACGGACAACGGACCACGGACACACGGGACACACGGACACACGGACACACGGGACACAGGGCACACGGGACACGGACACAGGCACACAGGACACACGGGCACAGGACAACACACAGGACACACGGACACACGACACACGGCACACACGGACACACACGGACACACGGGACACGGACCACACGGACACACGGACACACGGACACACGGAACGGACAACGGACACACGGACCGACACGACACACGGACATCAGGTACGGGACACAGGACACAGGGATCACAGGGACACGGACACACGGACACAGGGACACACGGACACACGGACACACGGACACACGGACACACGGACCCGCTGCCCCCGAGCGATTCCAATCCGATCCGGGTCAGTTCCGGGCACACGGGCGGAGGCTGCGGGGACACAATGAAAACACGCTTTTTTGTTGTTTTTTTTTTTTTTTTGTTGGGTTTTTTTTTTTTTTTTTTTTTTTTTTTTTTGTGTGTGTGTGTTTGCGACACAGCCGCTCCTCCCCGCTCATTTCTGGCTGCTCTCGGAGCCATTTACCCGGACCGTGGACAGACAGACAGACAGACAGAAACACAGCCACATCCACAAGGAACTGTTGGAACAGCACGGGAGGGGCTGGAGCTGCTGGGCTGTGCTTTCCTAGAAATCACCTTTTGCACAGGGAACTCCATTTCTTTCCTATTGTAAGACAAAAATATGCTAGTGAGTTGGATTTTTTGTAATGATGTAACAAAAAAAAAAAAAAAAGAAATGCTCCGCTGTGCTCCTGCACACGTTTATTTGGATTTATTTGGATTTATTTGGATTTATTTGGTAGGAGCTCAGACCAGCACCCCAGTTTTATCGGTGAAAGCCACCTGAAACTCCAATTTGGAGAGGTTGTGTTCAGGTGGAGGGTCTGTGTGGGCATTCCAGAATGTTCCAGAGTCACATGGAATATGAAAAACCCAATCCCCCTTTCTATGGAGCAGAGGAGGGACAAAGATGTCCCTTTTGTCCTGGACCCTCCCTCCTGATCCCACCCAAATCCTGGAGCATCTCCTGGCCCGGGACATTCCCCTCTCTGGGACAATTCTCCATTCCCTCGAGAGCAGAGCTCTCCTCTCCCCCCTGCCCCGAGCACCACCAGCGATAATTGCTATTTTCCTTCAGTTTTACATGAGGAGCTTTTCAATAATTTCGTGCAATATTTCGGCTCAAGTGTATAATTTATTTTGTTACTTGATAGAATTAGTTGTTCTTAGCTTGCTGTGTGCCACTAAAACCGTGAATGCAATATTTTCCAGTGTCCTTTTTTTTCCATGAGATTAGTAAATTTAATTTGAAATTCTGTATTCACAAGTAGTGCACCGGCTGAAGGCAAGCTGTAGAACAGATGACAAAGGTTATTACATTTTTTAAATTATATTTTAAAGATGTTTAATAGCTGTGGAGAAAGGACTTTTATGAAAATGGAAATTGGCAGATTAAAGCATGAGTTCCATGGAGTTGTTTTAAAAACACATGAAGTTAGTTTTGCTACCAGCCCTTAAAGAGCCAAGGTCTGGTTCTCCAGACCAAAATCCTAATTTGGACTGGGATTTCACTGAATTCACAATCAAATTCTATAAATTGATTCCAGATACAGATATAAAACATGCAACAATTACTGATGGTCAGCAATTCTCAAATACAGCTTTGAGAGTTCTTTTTCTTGTCACCAACCTTAAAATTTGGGTTGGGTTCAAAACACAGGTGATGCTTTTCTGACTCAGTTCCACCCAAAATTTGGGTTTCTCAGAGTTAAATTCTGTCTTGGTCTCAATACAGTGATGCAAACAGGCAAAACCACCTCCACTCGGGAATTTATCCTGAATTTACCCTGAATTTATCCTGAATTTACACCTGAATTTACACCTGAATTTAGCCTGAATTTACCCTGAATTTACCCTGAATTTACACCTGAATTTACCCTGAATTTACCCCGAATTTTCCCTGAATTTACCCTCAATTTACCCTCAATTTACACCTGAATTTACCCTGAATTTACCCTGAGTTTAAGGAAAGTTTCAATGTGATCTCAATCAAACTGCTCTGACCCTCCTCAAACTGAAAAGCTGTTGAATTGGAGAGGATGGAATCCAAAGCTGTTAAATTGGAGAATGTTAAATTGGAGAATGTTAAATTGGAATCCAAAGGAAAGCACCCGTTCAGTATGGAAAGCCACCCTAACCAGCTGAACCTAAAGAGCAGTCACAAACATGTGCATCCCACGTCGTCTGTAGCCTTATGAATTGTCTGTTGGAATTTGCATAAATTTCCATTTTCTTCGTCAACTTTATAGTACACGTTAAGCTTAAATTATAGTTTCTTTTCTAGCATTGTCTGAGCCAAATGCTGCTATCAATTGATTCATATAATTACCACTTTCCTCTCTAATTATTTGTGGGAGTGAGGTACAGCAGGAAGGGTACTTTTAAGTGATAATGCAAAACATTTCCTGCTTGTCTGCACCTAATTCATACAAAGGTCACACGAAGGTTTTACAACTGAACTCAATTAAGGATTAAAATTCACACAAACAGCTCTCCTAAGTGAATCCACTGATGTTTCCATCCTCAACATCCACATTTGCAGCGTGTTGGGCACAGCTCCTTTGGCTGTTGGGGGAAGTGTCCCTTT
>CM019221.1:30784908-30801285 GCA_009741485.1 Malurus cyaneus samueli
AAGAAATATGGGGCTAAGTTAAATAAAGCAAAAGAAAAAAAGCTGCACAGGCACCACAAACAGAGCTGACTCACCAAATGCCTTTGAGCAGGAGTCATTTCAAGAGAGGAGCAGCCTTGGAACGGAGCAAAGTATCAATGTAAATTAAAAGAGGAAAAGCAGAGTGACATGTTGGTCCCAGACCTGCTCTTGACTGCACTGGGAACAAGGTGAGGCAGATTTTGTGCCCAATTAGCCATGCCCGGGGCCAAGAGCCGGCAGGGCAGGGAAGATGTGGGGTCACCCCAGGGTGTAGGGCTCGGGTCATGGGTGATCAGTCCCGGGTATCGTCAACTATCTCAAACCATGGGGAGACCGGACTGTGGCCGCAAACGCGAAGAGGTCTCAGCTGCACTGCCAGCTCAGAGCAAGGTGAGCCTTCAGCCCATTATAAATGTACAGAGGAGTTAATTTATCCTTAATTCAGTCTGATGCAATGCACGGAGAGGCTGATGGACAGAAATATCTGAAATGTGAAAGGGGAGAGGAGGAAGGGTGAGAGGTGCACAGCCCAACATCTGCTCCAGCTCTGTTTTTAATCCTGAATTCTGATCCATCCTCCTCTCAGACATGCACCTCACACACTGTGTCTGTCTGCCTTGACTGAGGCTTTGTGATCAAATTTAACCAAGAAACAACAATTACAGGATTGTGCTCATTTCCCGCACCGCACACCCGGAGCTGGGAAGGCAGAGGTGACTTCTCTGTCCCCTGTGGATTTGCCATTTTGGTTTCAAATCAGCAGCACAGAGTGTAGCTGTGGGTTTAATTTTAGGACAAGAATGCACCGAGGCCTCTTGTAAAGGTGGTGTGTGTTCTTGCCAGGGGAACGATCCCAAAAAAGGGTTTGGGTGCCACAGGTTAATGCCAGCACCAGAACGGGACCAGTCTCTTAGGATCATCCTCATTTTCCCACTCAGTTTTATAACCCTGCCTAATGGGCTCTGAAAACTCGGGAAGTGACAGAGTTACATAAGCATGGAAGCAGCTCGTACACAAGTGGGTCTGAAACTCCTGAGGGGAAAAAGAGGGAACACGCTCTGTGCTGGCCTGATCTCCACCTTCCTGAAAAGTTCTGAATTATTCTCCACTCTTCAATTAGCTCTGAATCAAAAAGGACTGCTCCTGAATAATCCTCAGTATTTGGGATTTATATTTATTCATCCAAGTACGAGTGATAAATATCTTGTCAATTAATGTGAGATGTATGAGGGCACGCAGAGGAGTGACTGATGCTGAGTATCAGACACAGCAGAGTTATCAGCCCCTGTCTCACTGGTGATGAATGGAGGGACGGGAATTGTGAGATACCATCACATTTTTATTTATTGTTTGTGCCGTGTCCTGTCCTGGGAATGGAGTTTGAAACAAATGGCAGTTTGCTGATGGGCATGGGCGATGTGGAGAGGGCAGTGCCCATGGGGGCACCAGGGGAGGGTTTTGGGGCTTGGATGTGCAGAGGGCATGCCCAATTTTGTGATGAAAAAGACAGGGGGTTTTGGGGTTGTGGGTTCCTGCCCAAGAGGGGCTGAGCAGAGATTCCTGACAGCCCCTTCCTTCCCTACCAACCTGGTGCTTTCTGACTCCAGCTTTGCCCTTCTCCAAGGCCTGAAACAAACCCTTCTCCTCACTCCCACCAGACATTCCTGGTTTACTCCCATCAACACATTTCTGACATCCTGGAGAGTCAGAAACTCAGGAAGTACCATAGGGGTTCAAATAAAAGGGTATAGGAAAATGGGGGACAAGGCTGGAAACCTTTAGGGGAAAATGCTACAGGTCAACAAGAGAGAGAAAATCAGCCAGGACCTGATCCTGCAGCTCCAGTGTTTCACCTGATGTGAAATTCTATTGGAAATCCCATTCTCTGGTAAAAAATGTTGTATCAACAAGTCCCTGAGCTGTGACAAAGAGCTCAACACCAGGTTGTACACAGGTGGAGTCGGGCTCTTCCTCCATGAATTAGTGAATCAGCCCGAGGTGTGGCCAAGAGGGTCAGGTTGGATACTGGAAAATTCCTCCATGGAAAGAGCTGTCCAGCCTGGGCACAGTGCCCGGGGCAGAACTGGCAGAGACAGCTCATGGATCCCACACTGCTCCTGTCCCCTGAGCATCACACCACAGTGTCACAGAGCCATCCTACAGGGAAAGAATAGTTATCACGTCCTGAAGGAATAACAAAGCGGGTGAGCCTACAGGAACAACAGAAACTGAGGGTTGATCACCAGGTCCTGAAAGGGAACAAACACAAAGCTGGTAGAGCATCACCTTGAGATCCAATGAATCATATCCAGTTCCAGGGTTTAATGTCAAAAAGACATCCCCAGCGTGGCTGTGGAGAACAGGAATTTCTGAGGATTTGGGACACTGACAGAGATGAAATGCTGATGGAGATGAATGACCCAGACTATGAAATGTTTTTGAAAAACCTTTCTCAAGAAAGGGAAACTGGAAATGAATTGGGTGCTTGGACAGGAGTGATTTCTATGCAAAATACAGTAAACAAGTGGAGGAGGTGAACAGAAAAGAAGTGTATTAAATAATTCCTTTTTGTTTCAGATCACAGAGGTATTCTCAAATACCTGTACTAAGACAGATAACGTTAAATACTTATTCAGGAATGGTCAAAATGAAATAAACTGGAAGGTTAAGGAATAAGTTTTTAATGTATTCTGTTGTGCTAATGGAAGTATCACCAGGTAAATGCATTCGGCTCAGGCACTTGAGAGCTTCAGGACAGTTAGGTTGAAATTTATGGAGGTATTTGTTTTGCAATTTATTCTTGCTAATTATTTTATAATTAAAAATGTTCTGTCTAAAAGCAGGTATTGTATTAGCTAATTATTTGCTTGTTTATGTTTCTGTTACTTATGATTTTTATCATTCTCCTAAAACTTGAAGAGAAACTCTTGGGGCGTTGGTGTCTTCATCTCGAGTGTCTCTGGGGGGGATTGGGACAGCGTGTTATTCCCTTTTGGGGACCGAAGTGCATGTCCTGTCTGGGGACCCTGCCTGGCACGTGAGACTCAGGCAGCTTGCCCTAGGCGGGCTTTGTGGGACGGTCTCAGTCGCATCAGTGGGATCATGGGATGGAAGGCACCGGTGTAAGGAAATAATTACAGATGAGAATTCCCACTGTCACCACGGCCAGCCCAGCCCAGAGGGTACAGACACACGGACACACGGACAAACCCTAATTCCGGAAACTGCTCAGATCGAAGACGACAAGACGACCACACGGACGACAAGCACCAGGACTCACACGGACACACCAGGACGACACACGTGACACACGACACAGACACACGGACACACGCAGACAGACGGACACAGGACACAGACACACGCATACACACACACAGACACAGGACAGAACACCACGCATATGGACACGGACACCGCCGAAGGACACATGCGGACACACGGACAACACCAGGACACAGGACACACAGGACACACACACAAGAACACACAACAGACGGGACACACGACACACGGCACACGGCACACGGACACACGAACGCACATGGACACACAAGGACACACGACACAAGGACACACGACCAGGCACCGACACCGACACAGGGACCACACGGACACACGACACACCGGACACAGATGGGAACAACACGACCCGGACACAGCGGACACGACACAGGGACACAGGACACACACACACAGGGACACAGGAACACAGGACACAGCGACACACGGACCACACGGACACACGGACACACACACACGACACAGGACACACGACAAGACACACAGGACACGGACACACGGACACGACAGACACAGGACACACAGACATCTCGGTTTAACAGCAGGGGAAGCATGAAAATCGTCATCAGTGTTGTCGGTATCACGGACCAACAGGACACAGGACTAGCCACCGGAACAACTACACGGACACAGGGACACACGACACACGGACACACGACATGGACACAGGACACACGGACACACGGACACACCAGGACACACACCGGAGACACACGGACACGGACACACGACGGAACACGGCAACGACACCGGACACAGAAACACAGGACACCACGGAGACAGGGAACACACGACAACGACACGGACACACAGACCGCACACGCAGACACATGGACACACAGCAACCAGCACGAACAGGACACAGGCAACGACAACGAAACGGACACACACGAACCGACACACGGAACACAGGAAACGACACACGCAACGACACAGACCAGGACCCGGACACACGGACACAGACAAGGACACGGACACGACACACGACACAACAGACACCGACCGGCAGGGACACACGACCACACCCAGGACAACTGGACACACAATACAACAGGACACGACAAGGACAACGACCCGGACCACACGGCCGCGACACACGACACACGGACACACAAGACAGACCAACTCTTTCCTACAGGCACTCGAGGACAGTCACGGATCAACAGCACCACGGACTAGCACAGGACAACGACAGCGCTGCAATGCACCACGGCACCAGTCCAGCGGCCCAGCAGCCCGACGGCCCGTACACGTAGATCCGCAGCCCGTCCCGCGTCAGAAGCCCCCTCCCCCCACCCACTGTGTAGGACACAAGGACAGGAAATCTTGTATTCAGATATTTACCATGTTCGGGTTAATTTTAAACTCCAGGAAGGCTACAGAAAGTGTTGGTAATGTAATTCAGGAGAGGAAATGGGTACGAGTAGGAACACACACTCCCTTGGGACTTTTCTAATCTCCTCGAGCAAATAAATAGATGAACTCCACATGCAGAAAAAAAAAAATAAAAATCCTGCATTAAAAAAAAAAACCCTTGAGGTGTAGCTGGAGAGACCGCACTGGGGCAAACAGAATATTCTGCAGTGGTGATAACAGCTCTCTTGGGATGGAGTGCACAGGGATGGCCCAGCGCTGCAATGCCCAAGGCCAGGCTGAGCCGGGCTCAGAGAGACCCGGTCTAGTGGCAGGGGGTGGGAAAAGATGGGTTTCAAACTCCCTGCCAGCCCAAACCATCCTGTGATTCCGTGAAATCCAAGAGGCAGAGGAAGGTCCGGAGCGGTACCGATGAGCTGCTGTCCCTGCGCTGCTCAGTGCCCGTGGGTGATTTTTGTCCTGGTGGGAATTGCAGAGCAAACAGCGCTCCTTCCCCACAGCAATGACAAATGAACTCCCCTCCTTCACCGCTCCCCACCAGGCACAAACGCTGTTGTGACAGTGGTGACTCGGATGTGTCCAAACCTGTCCCTTGCCTTCACATTCCTTGTCACTCATTAGCGGTGGCGGCAGATTTGCCTTTGGAGTCCCCTGCTCTTCTTTTATTCTCCATATTTAATGAGGCGCGAAGAGTTGTGCAATAAAGGCTCATCAAAGCTGTCATTTATCTACGTTTGACTGTCTTTGTTATATATTAGCAATAAATGTCCTAAAGCTTAACGTAGGATCGCTATTACGCGAAAGACATTTACTTCCTCCCATTACTGCTATCACTGCTGAATTTTTCACCCACGAAATTCATTCACACTTCCCTTTTCTGGCTCCACTGGCCTAGGAAGAGGGAGTGGGGGTATATTTGCGAGGGTCGTGGTTGGTGCGGGGTGTTTCTGCGGGGTGTTTCTGCGGGGTGTTTAGGGGCTGTTTTTGCGAAGGTGTTTTTGGCGGTGTTTGTGGGATTGTTTTTAAATAGAAAGAAAAGGCTAGGCGAGTGAGATGGTAGTCATGCGGTTTGTCCTTAGGTGTTGCTGGTTGGTGTGTTTTAGCGGAGTGGTTGGTGTTTTGGAGGTCGTTGCGCGTGTGTGCTTCTGGGTGTTTGGCGGTCCCCCGGCTTGACTAGGTTGCGTGGTTTTGGCAGACAGCAAAGATGTGTCTTCGTGTGTTGTGTTGTGTTAGTTGCGGGGTGTTAGGTGTGTGGTGTTTGCGGTGTTTGGTTTGATAGGGTTGGGTGTTGGGGGTGTTTGGGGTTTGCGGTTTTGCGGTGCGGGGTGGGTTTGGGGTGTTTTTGCGGGGTGTTTAGGGTGACCCACAGCCTCCCCCGCCCCTCCAGGGTGCAGCAGGAGCGGGAGCTGCGATTTCCCGGTGCCCCGTCACCCTAAGGTTAGGCAAAACAGGAGAGATCTCTGGCTCAGCAGCCAAGGTGAACTCCTCTCGGCCTGGTTACACAAACTAAACATACCAGGGTTATAATTACCAGAGGCATCACCCACCTTGTTTGAGAAATGGCCGGGCGGGGGGTGCGGGCCACTCCCGTCAGCGCGAAGGAGCGGGCCTGGGGGCTGAAGCGACAGTCCGTTGTCCCGGAGTCAGGCCCCGGGCGGCGGGTGTGGTCCCTGTCGGAAGCTCGTGGCTCCTGTCCCATTTCCGCATGTCCGTGTCCCGTGTCCGTGTCACCAATGTACCTCATTTGTGACCACACCGTGTCCAAGTGTCTCTGCAGCTGGCTCGTACAGCCACCCCACCCGCTGTTCTCCGTCAAAGAAAATCCAGCCTCAGCAGCAAAGGCAGAGCGCTGCCTTTCCTCCGGCACCTCCTTCATGGGGCAGTGTAGTGCGCAAGCACGGTTCCTGCAGCAGAGGAGGAGGAGGAGGCAAGAAGGAGGCGGGAGCAACCGGAAACGCTTTGTGGGGACCACGGTCCCTTGTGTTTTGGAACTTGAAGACATGAGCAAACATAAGCTATATACTAGTCCACCCAAGGGCTTAGGGCTTGGGGGGGGAAAAATGGTTATTGTCTGCCCTTCATATGTCTTTGGATCCATTAAAGGGAAGTGGTCCTGCCCTTCGGTTGTCAGTGTTCGGAAGCCGTCCGTAGTTACTTTACGACCCAGTGGGAATGCAAAATCTATTACGGGTAAGAGAATCACGGAAATGTACTTTGGGCATGAAATTGGCTGTGGTTGAGGAAGGGACCGCAAACTAGAAAATCCTTCACAGAGACCATCCCCCCCATCCCATCCCAGGAACCACCCATCCCCATCTTTTCCCATTCCATCTCCCCAGTTCCCATTCTTCCCCATCCATCCCATCCCAATCCCCATCCATCCCATCCCATCCCATCCCATCGATCCAATCCCATCCCATCCACCCCGATCCCTCTGCCCATCCCCAGCCCATCCCCATCCCATCCCATTCCCATCCCCACCCCATTCCCATCCCAATCCCATCCCCATCCCAAACCTCAATCCCAGTCCATCCCATGGATCCCACTGAGGCGGGACTGAGCCGTCCCACAAAGCCCGGCCTAGGGCAGAGCTGCTGAGCTCAGGCTGTGCCAGGCAGGGTCCCCAGGACAGGACAGCACTCGGTCCCCAAAAGGGAAAACACGGCTGTCCCAATCCCCCCCAGCAGACACCTCGAGATGAGACACCAACGCTCCTCAAGAGTTTCTCTTCAAGTTTAGGAGAATGATAAAAATGCATAAGTAAGCAGGAAACATAAACAGAGCAAATAATTAGCTAATTACAACCTGCTTTAGCAGAACATTTTTAATTATTAAAATAATTAGCAAGATTAAATTCAAAACAAAAGCTCCATAAATTCAACCTGAACTTGTCCTTGAAGCTCTCAAGTGCCTGAGCCGAATGCATTTACCTGGTGATACTTCCATTAGCACAACAGAATACATTAAAACTTTTTTTAACCTTCCAGTTTATTTCATTTGACATTCCTGAATAATTTTAACGTTTCTGTCTTAGACAGGATATTTGAGAATACCTCTGTGGGATTCTGAACAAAAAGGAATTATTTAATACACTTCTTTTCTGTTCACCTCCTCCACTTGTTTACTGTATTTTGCATAGAAATCACTCCTGTCCAAGCACCCAATTCATTTCCAGTTTCCCTTTCTTGAGAAAGGTTTTTCAAAAACATTTCATAGTCTGGGTCATTCATCTCCATCAGCATTTCATCTCTGTTAGTGTCCCAAATCCTCAGAAATTCCTGTTCTCCACTGCCACGCTGGGGGTGTCTTTTTGACATTAAACCCTGGATACTGGATATGATCTAATCCTCAGTTTTGTGTTTATTCCCTGTCAGGACCTGGTGATGCTCTAACCCCCAGCTTTGTGTTTGTTCCCTTTCAGGACCTGGTGATCCAACCCTCAGTTTCTGTTTGTTCCCTGTCAGGACCTGGCTCTGTGACACTGTGGTGTGATGCTCAGGGGACAGGAGCAGTGTGGGATCCATGAGCTGTCTCTGCCAGTTCTGCCCCGGGCACTGTGCCCAGGCTGGACAGCTCTTTCCATGGAGGAATTTTCCAGTATCCAACCTGATCCTCTCCTGGCACACCTCGAGGCTGTTCCTATCACTGGGAGAAGAGCCCGACTCCACCTGTGTACAACCTGGTGTTGAGCTCTTTGTCACAGCTCAGGGACTTGTTGATACAACATTTTTTACCAGAGAATGGGATTTCCAACAGAATTTCACATCAGGTGAAACACTGGAGCTGCAGGATCAGGTCCTGGCTGATTTTCTCTCTCTTGTTGACCTGTAGCATTTTCCCCTAAAGGTTTCCAGAACCTCTATAGTACTTCCTGAGTTTCTGACCTCTCCAGGATCTCAGAAATGTGTTGATGGGAATAAACCAGGAATGTCTGGTGGGAGTGAGGAGAAGGGTTTGTTTCAGGCCTTGGAATAGTGCACAGCTGGAGTTAGAAAGTGCCAGGCTGGCAGGAGGGATGGGGCTGTCTGGAATCTCTGCTCAGCCCCTCTCGGGCAGGAACCCACAACCCCAAAACCCCCTGTCCCCATCCCCATGGGCACTGCCCTCGTGCAACACAAGCCCCCAAACCCCCCTGCCCCATCAGCACTGCCCTCTCCACATCGCCCATGCCCATCAGCAAACTGCCATTTGTTTCAAACTCCATTCCCAGGACAGGACACGGCACAAACAATAAATAAAAATGTGATGGTATCTCACATTCCGCGCCCTCCATTCATCACCAGTGAGACAGGGCTGTATACACTGCTGCTGGTGTTCGGTATGATACTCAGCATCAGTTCACTCCTCTGCGTCGCCCTATACATTCTCACATTAATTGACAAGTATTTAATCACTCGCTACTTGGGATGAATAAATATAAATCCCAAATACTGAGGATTCATTCAGGAAGCAAGATATCACTTTTTGATTCAGAGCTAATTTGAAGAGTGGAGAATAATTCAGAACTTTTCAGGAGTCGGAGATCAGGCCAGCACAGAGCGGATGTTCCCTCTTTTTCCCCTCAGGAGTTTCAGACCCACTTGTGTACGAGCTGCTTCCATGCTTATGTAACTCTGTCACTTCCCGAGTTTTCAGAGCCCATTAGGCAGGGTTATAAAACTGAGTGGGAAAATGAGGATGATCCTAAGAGACTGGTCCCGTTCTGGTGCTGGCATTAACCTGTGGCACCCAAACCCTTTTTTGGGATCGTTCCCCTGGCAAGAACACACACCACCTTTACAAGAGGCCTCGGTGCATTCTTGTCCTAAAATTAAACCCACAGCTACACTCTGTGCTGCTGATTTGAAACCAAAATGGCAAATCCACAGGGGACAGAGAAGTCACCTCTGCCTTCCCAGCTTTGGGTGTGCGGTGCGGGAAATGAGCACAATCCTGTAATTGTTGTTTCTTGGTTAAATTTGATCACAAAGCCTCAGTCAAGGCAGACAGACACAGTGTGTGAGGTGCATGTCTGAGAGGAGGATGGATCAGAATTCAGGATTAAAAACAGAGCTGGAGCAGATGTTGGGCTGTGCACCTCTCACCCTTCCTCCTCTCCCCTTTCACATTTCAGATATTTCTGTCCATCAGCCTCTCCGTGCATTGCATCAGACTGAATTAAGGATAAATTAACTCCTCTGTACATTTATAATGGGCTGAAGGCTCACCTTGCTCTGAGCTGGCAGTGCAGCTGAGTTTGGGCACAGCCTCTCCCCAGGGAGCAGTGAGAACCCAGGGACAGATCACCAGGGCTCAAACCCGGGGTGACCCCACATCCCCTGCCCTGCCCGGCTCCTGGCCCCGGGCCTGGCTAATTGGGCACAAAATCTGCCTCACCTTGTTCCCAGGGAGTCAATAGCAGGTCTGGGACCAACATGTCACTCTGCTTTTCCTCTTTTAATTTACATTGATACTTTGCTCCATTCCAAGGCTGCTCCTCTCTTGAAATGACTCCTGCTCAAAGGGTGAGTCAGCGGTGCTGGAGCAGCTGCATGCACAAACAGCCCCATATTTCTTCATTATTGCCTCGGGAAGCTCCTTGCGTGGAGATCTGGCTGTCGGTGAAGGGAGCTGAGCTCTGCTCATCGCTCCCAAAGAGTTCCAGCTCGGTCAGACAGAGATCCATAACTGCTGCTGCAGGAAAAGGAGTTGCAATATTAAAAAGTGTCACTGGTGTAAACTGAGCAAAGGTGAATAAGAAGCAGCAGTATTAAAAATTGTCACTGCTATAAATCCAGCGAGGATGGATCATCCAGCCCTGTGCAGAGGGCATGTGTTACACACAGAAATGCAGCTGTGCTGATCCCTGATGATTTGTGCTTTCCCTTTTTACACTTTCTGTACCCTCTGTGCATTCCCTGTACCCCTCAGCCCACGTTTGTAATTCCTGCACCCTGATATTCCAGCTCAGTTCAGGAATTCTGCTGGGCACAGACCAAAAATCCTCAGGACGGGATCACCGTGCCTAAATTCTGTCTTAAACCCGAGCTCAGCCCTGGGTAAAGCTTAAACCCGAGCTCAGCCTTGGCTGACCCCTTCTGTCCAGAACATCTTGTGCAAACTGGGCTCTGGCCTCATCCAGGATTCATTAGAACAGGGAGACATCACTGCATTTCTGAAGTTTTTTACAGGGGAATCTGGACGTAGATTTTGGCTAATTCCTGAAATCCATAAAACTTGTATCTGTTCTATACACGGTATGAATTTTACCATTAAGTTGTGCAACTGGGATCCCAAATCCCGAGGTAAAACACTTTTTATCCCCTGAACCGTGTCTGTGTCATTATTAAAATCTGCCCTTTCAAGGCAACCGTGCTCACCCCAACCATCAACAACCACGAGGCATTGCCTCAGCTGGGAGCTCTGTGAGGGTGGGGATGGATGAGTTCCCAATGCTGCTGCCGTTCCAGCAGTTTAAAGAGCCTCCAGATGGAAAGTTTGGGATTCCAGATCAGACCTGCAAGTGTTGGCTCTTTATCTGGGGCCTGTGGGACCTGGATGTGCCTCAGAATCCAATTTTCTGTTCAAACTGTCTTTGCATGTTCATGGAGCCTTTTTCTCCCTGTTCTTTCAACAACCATCTCATGTCTTGTAGGGACAGCACAGGTACACAGGAAAAACCAGCACAGTGCAGTTTGAAACTGAAGATGAGCCCATTTGTACCTGCATGGTGTGGGCAAAGCAGAGAGAGAACCAGAAAGGAAGGCAGAGAATGAAAAACCCTGTGAGAATGAGATGAGAGCTTGGATTCTGAATGGAACTTGTGAAAGAGAATGTGATCCTCAGGAAGGGCAGAGTGAACCTGCACCGGGGGACAGAGTGATCGACCCCATAGCAGAGTGACCCATCCCACAGCAGAGTGACCCATCCCATATCAGAGTGACCAATCCCATATCAGAGTGACCCATCCCACAGCAGAGTGACCCATCCCACAGCAGAGTGACCGACCCCACAGCAGAGTGACCGACCCCACAGCAGAGTGACCCATCCCATATCAGAGTGACTGACCCCACAGCAGAGTGACCCATCCCATACCAGTGACCCATCCCATATCAGAGTGACCCATCCCACAGCAGAGTGACCGACCCCACAGCAGAGTGACCGACCCCACAGCAGAGTGACCCATCCCATATCAGAGTGACTGACCCCACAGCAGAGTGACCGACCCCACAGCAGAGTGACCCATCCCATATCAGAGTGACCCATCCCACACCAGTGACCCATCCCATATCAGACTGACCCATCCCACAGCAGAGTGACCAATCCCATATCAGAGTGACCAATCCCATATCAGAGTGACCAATCCCATATCAGAGTGACCAATCCCATATCAGAGTGACCAATCCCATATCAGAGTGACCAATCCCATATCAGAGTGACCAATCCCATATCAGAGTGACCCATCCCACAGCAGAGTGACCCATCCCATATCAGACTGACCCATCCCATATCAGAGTGACCCACCCCACAGCAGAGTGACCCATCCCACAGCAGAGTGACCCATCCCATATCAGAGTGACCCATCCCATATCAGAGTGACCCATCCCATATCAGAGTGACCCATCCCATATCAGAGTGACCCATCCCATATCAGAGTGACCCATCCCATATCAGAGTGACCCATCCCATATCAGACTGACCCATCCCATATCAGAGTGACCCATCCCATACCAGTGACCCACCTCACATGAGAGTGAGCTCCCTGCACTCCTCACGTGTTCTAAAGCAAGAAATAAACCATTCAGAAATCACTGCAGAACAGTTTATTACCCAAGTAATTCAATCTGTTGACTCACACAACTAAACCCTCAATTTCCCAAACACGACATGATTTCCATATTACCCGGGCGGTTGTGCCACATCCCAGATCATTAGGGAGTGGTGTGGCAGGAGTGCACAGACACTCCTCGGGGTTCTTTCCAGGATTTTAGCATGAAAATAAGCGAACAAACCCCCAGGACCCGGCAAAGCAGGGAGCGCTGGGCTGTGCCAGGGGAGGGGACCCAGCAGCAGCCAAAACAAATCCTCAGCCACGCTGGAGCCCGTGTCCAGAATAAACTCCTAACGCGGCACCGCCTACATGGCCCACCTGAGCCATCTCCGCCCTGTCCCTGTCCCAGCCCTGACCCATGTTCCCCTCCTCCGTTCTTGTCCCCTTGTCCCCTTGTGCACATCCTGAGCCCATTGTATTGCTCCTGTCCCTGTCCCAATGTCCTCAATGTCCCAGCTGTCCCCTGTACCCCTTTCCAGCCTGACGCCCATTGTCCCTACTTGCCCTGTCCCTGTCCTCCCCTGTCCCAGCCTCAGCTCCAGCCATTTCCTTCCTGTCCCTGTCACCTGGCCATACACTTAAGAGCCATTGGTCCTTCCGCTCGTTCCCCTTTAGTCCTCCCGTTGCCTCCGCTGTTCCCGTTGCTCCACGTCTTGGACGCCATGATTTCTCCTGTTCTCTGTCCCGGTGCCCCTACCTCATTGGCCCAGCTCTGGAACAGCTTCCAACACCTATGGATTTTTTCCTCTCTTTCCTGTCACCTGTTCCCTGGGCAGATCCCAAATCCCGCCTGGCTAATTTCTTTTAGATCCTCCTCGTCTCTAGTGTTACTCTTAGACTCATAGGGTGGGTTATAAATTTGGTAGTACTAGTTCTATGCCTCACGCAAGGAATTTTCCCGTCCGCACACCATCCCTCACTATGATGAATACCTTGCGTTCCACCTAGTATTTATCTCACCCGTTTGTTGTCTTCCACCTTCGAGCCTACCTCCTGGCGAGTCTTCAAGTACCTCAGGCTATTACTCCTCTAGAGGTCCTCCTCTGTGGATTAGAACATTTTCCCTGATGTGAGCTGGAATGGTGAAGGCTTCTCCCAGAACACCCACAAGAAAACACTAATTCGTGCCTAGCACTTGAGCTACTTAAGATAACATATTTATGGTTGTGATTGCAGGCCTAATAAGAAATATGTTAAGAACGTTTGTAAAAGATATGTTTTTCCAGTCGCAATTAATTGATAATGACCACAGTAATAGGCGTGATTTGTTTTGTCGTCGATAATACTTGGTCATTCATTTATAGAGATGCACGTTCAAAGAATGAATTTTATTATGCATCAAGAGGAAAAAATAACACAATATTCACTCCGTGCTCGGAATGACCTATTTAGTAGATTTCCTTTTAGTTTCTCTCATTAAAAACAACCTGTCAACATTGCTATTTTGTGGTCTACTTTCACTCTTCTCTTGAAGCCTCGAGTGAGTCCACTATATTTTGATGGGGGAAGGGTTATGTAGTGACATACGGTGGATTTCTATTAGGTTTGGTATGACAAGTGCGAGTGTTGAGTAGATGTGTTGATGGATGCTGCCACGGGAATGGACGCTGTAATCAAACTGTCTAGCTCGAGACAAATCATCTTCAACGCGTGGAGAAGTTTTCGGTCTGGTTCCTCGACAAGGAGCCAATGGACAGCTACTCTTCCTAAGGAGCAGACTCATGCTGGACGAGTCTGAAACCATCATTTGATCACAGTCAGAGTGGATTCGAGCCACCCCGAGCTGTGATTGCCACGCTCTCGGAAGGCCAAACACGTGTGCTGGCGAATGATTCTTGTGAGGGCAGCCACGATCTCAACCAAACCCACGCTGTGACAGCATATTCATAGAGACAGGGGAGAGAAGAAAACATAACTAACTTTAATAACACTGCAGATCATTATAAGTTCTAGAAAAGACAAGTAACGGGGATCCAGCCTCCTATCATATACCAAGCATTTCCAAACAAGTGACGACGTCATCACACAGAAGATGCCCCAGGCGCTGGAGCTGTAAGTGACCATCACTCAGTCGGAGCCAAGCAATTCAGTACAACCAAGTACGAGACACAGAACGCCCGCCGACAAAGCGCCCATCGCAATGGTGCACCCCAAAGGTGTGCAAGTTCACCGAGCAGGCCAGCCAGAGAAAGAGGCGGAAGAACAGGTGCTTCACAAGGCCTAGAACATGCACGGATTCCTATTTCACCAGTAGCAGCCTC
Organism: Malurus cyaneus samueli; assembly: GCA_009741485.1. NCBI lineage: Eukaryota > Metazoa > Chordata > Aves > Passeriformes > Maluridae > Malurus > Malurus cyaneus. The sequence continues at coordinate 30,799,678 of CM019221.1, forward strand.
CTGGCCCTTGCAGCCCAAGCCACCTAGATTCAAAAATTCAGCCTCCAGGATTCGCAGCTGCCCTGCCTTCCCCAGCTGCAAGGGCCCTTCTCTCCATTCCGAAGGACGGGACGACGTACAGCGTTCTCACCCTCCATGGATATAGAAGTAAGCAAAAATGAAGCCTCACTCAGATCCCCTCCTCTCGAAATGCGGCCTGCCTTGTCGCACCTTGGCCCGTAAGTGGACAATCAGCCCGAACGCGTATCTGGTCGACTCATCACCGCTCGATTTAGTGCCTCGCCAACCATGCAATGCCATCAACATTGTTGACTGAATTTACCACGCAAAACACCCAGCCAAGGACAGTGACAAAATACCGAGCCTAGTAGAAGAGTAGAAAAATGAATTCACGCAGTGTCCCAGACGCAGGTGACATCACCCAGCCTCAGCGAAGGTTGACATCTCCAGCTGCAGCAAGAGTGACAGTCACCCACATGCAGTAGTGACATCAAGGGCCCAAGACAGAGACAAGTCCGGCTCCCCACCCTAGAAACGTAAGCACCAGTTCGATCATATCACTCACGGGACTCGAGATAGCGAGACCCAAGTTGCGAATCACCAAGGGTGGAGCATACAGAGTCGAATGTGTGTATCTACTGGTGCTCACCCCTATGAGCATATAAAGAGAGAATATTGTGACCCTAGGTGATCATTCAGGCGTGGCGGAGACCATCCTGAGGGCACGCAGGCGTCTTCAGCTGATTCATTGTACATCACGCAGGGATGGTTGTTCATTGTTTACCCATTGTGCGCATAAGCGGCTGGCTCCACAAAAGCATACTGAACCAGCTAAACCTCAGGTGCAAAGTAGATCCGATGATGACCAATTTTCATCGCCTCCCGCCCTTAGCTGCTCTTGGGTGATGCATCACATCCATCATGGACCTCTACACTATTTAAGGCTCAAAGAGCATAGGTTCAATGTGAGTCTCAGAGTCAACTCTCGCTCAGCTCCTCCATAGTGGACAAGGCATGACGTCATGGTGACACCCAGCGCCCATCGAAAAGTGACCTATCACTCTCAGGCCAGGGGCGCCAGTTGGATAAGTAGATGAATCACCTATCATCCCAGTCCTGCTCAGCCGTAGAGATTGTCAGGTCGGAGTTCAGGATTCAACCACTGCCAGAACATGTTAAAATACGCCCAGCGATAACAACATGGGCCGAACTGCCTGTGCTCTACCACCCCATTGGCCCCAATTTGGTAGTGACATCACCCCAGCCCCTGAGCGATACAGCCCCACTATGGATCAGCTGCACTCATTCCATAACACGGCAGCATAAGACCCAGAGGAATACTCAGTGCGAAACCCTTTAAGCCCTAGCTAACAGATGGTCCTTGGGCCTGGGCATTGGCTCCAGGTCCACTTTCTGAACTCGGAGCGAGTGCCTTGGACCTGCTGTGCAAGGACTTAGTACATAGCTTAGACTATTGCTTCCATTCAGCTTGCCTATTGCATACTGATCACTCCCATCAGAGATTATGCCCTCGCTTACCTAAGCCTTGATTTTGATCTTTCCAGTGTCTCTAGCATGCAGTAACAGCTATGAGGGAATCCAGCATAA